>CAJHQP010001103.1:0-131983 GCA_905132765.1 Moricandia arvensis
AAGAGACAATCGCAAGGGATTTCAAGTGGAACAAAGAAAAATACGAGAAAGCCTTTGAGATCAGTGACAAAAGGTGGGAGTGTCAGCTTCACCATCCTTTGAATGCTGCTGGGTATTTCCTAAACCCTTCAATCCATTACAAATATTCAGATGATGTACGTTGTAAAGAAGTGGAAGGGGGCTTGTACAATTGCATTACCAGGTTGGTCTTTTTAATTGTGTTTTCGTTTGGCATTAATAGGTTGGTTACTTGTTGTGTACACAATTGTTGTACAATAATTTTGTTTGTGTTACATTAATAGGTTGGTTCCAGATACAGAGACTTAAAACAAGATAATGGCAGAGTTGGACGCGTTTAAGAACGCTACTGGTATCTTCGACCATGACATGGCTATTAGGCAAAGAGATATCAAAGCACCAGGTAACACAAACTTGAATCACTTTTAAATAATTGATCTAAATAAATACTAACAGTATTTAAAATTTAATAGCTGAATGGTGGTCTTGTTATGGATCTTCTGCTCCAAACCTCAGTAACTTTGATGTTAAGATCCTTAGCCTGACTTGTAGTGATACTGGTTCTGAAAGAAATTGGAGAGTCTTCCAACTTGTAAGTATTTTTAATCATCTTTATTATTTTTAGGTGATTTTGTTTTACTTATAATTTTAAACTTGATTTATTACAGCTTCATACGAAGAAGAGAAATCGACTAGCACAATATCGGCTGAACAACATGGTTTTGTGAAGTACAACCGAGCTCTAAAACGCCGAAGCACAAGAAGTGTCAGTGTCAACACATATCCTATTATTTTGGGTGAAATTGATGAAAGTAATGAATGGTTGCTTGGAAGAATGGATAGAGATTCATCTAATAATGATGATTTGGTGTTGGAAGATGATAATTTGCCATGTAATGTTGTGAGCCAGGCTATGGGTGCTGAAGAACCCAAATATTATACTAGAGGAAAAAAGTGCAAGTTTATCTAAAACAAATAAAGGAAAAGGTGTTGTTAGCTCAAGTCAGAATAAACATAACATACCATCATTGGTTGATGAGGAGGATGAGTTGGAAGAAGATTTAGAAGAAGATGATCTTGGGTATTAAGATGTCGACTTTGATGATGAAGATGGGAATGATGGCGCTTCTGAAGATGATTATTAAGTTTTGTTTTCAAGTTATTTAATTTGGTTTTCTACATTTTGAAACTTTGTTTTTGGGTTTTGGTTTTGAATAATTTTGTTCTTGTATAATTTGTTCTTAAATTTTCATTTACAGCTTTGAGTTATATTACTTGCAACTTTAATTATCTTTATAAATACTTACATAATAGTTTTGCTAAGTGGTCATCAAGGCATACGCCTTATTGCGCCATGGCGCAAGGCGCTAGGCAATAGACGTCTCGCCTTGGTACGCCATGTGCCATTTAAAACACATGCTACCAGTAAGACCACATATTTCTGTTGATCGAAACCACTCTTTTAATTATTTTCAAAGATTCACAAGATCCTCTTTCGTAATATATTCATATTTTAAATTAACATGTATATGGTGTCGTTAAAATATCATGGTTTTTCTCTGTTTTTCATCCAACACTGTTTTTAAATAATCAATGGTTTCGAAAATCTTGTTTTTTGTTAGGTGCATCTTTGGAGCTACTATCCAAGTCATATAATTATTTTCAGTAATATCAAAAGCATTTATTTTGAGCTTTGTTAAATTCGAAATGATAAAATTATTATCATAGAATAACATAAAATATATAATAAAAGCAAATATTAAAGACATATATTTAAAATCTAAAAGTGTAGATTTAAATGAATAATTTAAAATACAAAATTTAAAGAGTATAAATAAAATCGAAGGTATACCCTACTACATAATCTGAGGAGATATAGACTATCATATTGATCATTATTTATTCAAGGAGGCAAAACCTTCTATATGGTCTTAGCAGACATATTCTACCATATTGACTATTTTCTATTCACGTAGGCAGAGCCTACCACATGATCCTCCGACCGTGAAAGCATAGCCTACCATACGATCAGTCATGACGGCAAAGCCTATCATCCTGGAAAGATAAATGGAAAAGATATAGCTTATCACTCCGAACAATAAAAATCTACAATAATTGAAATTAGTGGAAAAAATGATAAAACTCACCTTGTTAGTATGAGAGCAGTCGCTCTGGTAATATGCTTTGATATACAAGGTGAGAGAAAATATTTATGTATTTATATATTTATTATTCTTTTTGTTGTTATGAGAGAGTCACGAGAAAGATGGAGCAAATATGTTGTTAAAACCTTTTTGATTGTGACTTGTACTATCCCACTTTACACATTGACCCTCTCTTTATATAGTAGTAGAGAGTCGTAAATGTACATATATTTTTATTGAAAACAATAAAATAGAATATACAAATATTTATTGTCTACACAAGACAAAATAAAATGGATAATCATTATCATGTTTTATTATTATCTTCGACACTTCTAACTAGTGACGACTCAATATCAAGGGCATGTTATGAATGGCCTTAGGCCCATTGAAAATTTAATGAATTTTGATATTATTAGGGATCTATTTTTTTCTATTAACATGTATAATATTGATTAACTGTAAATTATATTATAAAATTATTATATATGCTATGTTTGTTTTGAAAATAAAATAAATAAATAAATTCAGTTTTTTTGTTGTAAAAAATAAAATTGGTAATATTTTAAAATAAAATAACTTAAGAAGAATAAAATTTGCCGTAGAGCCTCGAGTGATGCTAAGCCGGCCATGTTTCTAACCTTAGGGCATCTCTAATGGTTGGCTTCATTTCTTGCTTCAAAAATCTACTTTATTCAGAATGAAGCAAAAAATGAAGCAACTTTTCTCCAATGGTTTGCTTCATTTCTTGCTTCAAAAAGGAATATTCTAAGTATATTATCTCTATTTTATCATTAATTATTAATAACACCTTATACTTTTTTCATATTTACTAATTGTACCCAATAATTTTTTTACCAATAATTCAAATCAATTGTTATAAATGCAATATTATTTTATAATAAAATTATTACACATAACATAAATAAATAACAATAAAACTAGATTTTATAAAGAAACATCAATCGTGTATCTTTCCCACAAATTATATTAAGTATTTTATGTTTAATTTGATGTTATCAATCATGTATTTCACTTTTATATTAATTATATTATGTTATTTTTTATTTCGTATATATTTTTAAAATATTTACTATTATAAATTAATATAATAACGAAATATTATAAATTAATTGGGTTATAATAATTATTACAGTTTATTTTATCAAAAAGTAAGAACAAATAAAAGTTAAGGACCAATTTACAATTTAGAAATTTCAGCTTCAAAAAATGAAGCAATGAACAGTATTGCTTCAAATATGAAGAAAAATTCTTCATTGCTTCATTTTGAAGCAAGAAATGAAGCACCTTTGGAGCAAAAGTTGCTTCAAAATGAAGCAAAAAGTGGAAAATGAAGCACCATTGAAAATAGTCTTAGTAATCAAAATGTTTTAGCTCATATGGCTTCCGCTTCGATCAATGCTCCTGGCCACTGAAGTGTCTCTTCTGTGAAATGAATTTGCGATTCAACATGAAAGAAGTGGACCACTATTAGCATAAGTATTTAGTAGTAACAAACTGGATAGGTAAAAGTATCACATAAGCAACGATATCTACAAATGCCAATATAAGCGGATGATAGCATCTTACTGAGTGAGTATTCTTGTCCATCAAACATTATCAAGGTATTTTACTAAATGAAATATGACTTATTTATCATATAAACTCTCTTTGAACATTCTTAGAAACTGCTACATTTCCATTCTTATAAATCATTCATCCTTACTTTGTCTTTATTCCTTATAATTTAAGCAAATGATGACCACATTCCCATTACCTTGAAAATAAATTAATGGGAACAAATGGTATTTTTTTTTAACAAAACTAACTTGTTTGAAAACGATAGTAAAACAAAAAAAATAGTTTGATCAATTTGAATGTTGTAATCATTGCTAGTACCTATCAAGAATTAACGCTTTGCAGGCTTGTGAATAACGGTGGTCTAAGACATATATATCTCCCTAATTTGTGCAACACATGGTGCATACTTATCGCTCCCTCTTCTGATATTTGTATCAGAAACGTATCAAATAAAATTTTAAAAAAATATAACTGAGAAACATTAGTGGACACTAATTTTATAAACACATTGTTTCGTAAACATCCCCAATACATTAACTGTAACATCTGCTGCTCTTTCCCCCCTAGATCACAACCTCCCTGGGTTGTTTTCACCCGCCCCACTATTCTTCCCTTCCCAATACGTCTCTGGCATGTGAGACGTTCACTTGCAAACGTCTCATCCTTCTTAGCATATCATAAGGTATGAAATCACGTCATCTATATTTCAATTGGGTCATAGATTACAAATAGTTGTGAATAATTTCAATCTTTAACGTTTCACAGTTTTCCACCTTTGTTTGCATCTAGCATGTCATTGTAGTACAATTGTTGTTATCTCACCATGTAAATGTATGTATTCTGCCACCATAAACGACATAGTCCTATGTAAAATAAGAGAGGGCGATTATTTACAGAGGACTGAAGTGTCAAAGCTGTGAAAGAAAGGAAGGAGATGGTGTAAGGAAGAAGGTGGTGCTACATTCTCATATAGCAGAAGGAGGCTGATGCAATGACTTTCCTTCTTGATATTATGTGAACCAAAAGCGGAGAAGGAGGCCAACTATCTCTTAAAAGAAAGGCCAAAGATCATCGATTGTGTCGTAGTTAATTGCAGTTGGGATTGTAACAACATCTAGAAGACAACTGGGAAATGATTTTTGTAGAGCAAAATTTAAGTAAGAGGGAATGAGGTGTGGTTACGTCTATTGGGAAGTAAACTATTTATAATTTTATATTTGTATCAAAAACGTTTCAGTTGATGGTGTTGAATGCAATCATATTTGAGAGGAATGAGAGAAAGAATTGATATTGAGAGATGTGATAACCTTGAGTGAAGATGGACTTAGATTTCAATCTTTTATTCTTGAATGGTTTCTGAGTATCCAAAATTTTGGCTACATTTTGGAGTTATAGGAAGAAGAAATATTAAGTATTTGGATATGGGGCTTGTTTGATATAATTGGACTTGTGGTTAAGTTATTACAACAATTATCAAGAATGTCGTTAGAGGTAGTAAATATAAATGTAGATTTATCGAATTTAATCGGACAAAAAAATGAAAAAACCTTATAATTCCTTCTTTTAATGTCAACTAACTAATTGTGGTACCCAAATAAATGTGAGAGATGATGACGTAGATAGATTACAATTATTTATATAAAGTAGATTATAACTATTTGTATAACTAATATGAACAATGAATCCTCTCTCGTTTTTTTTTTGTCAGAAATGGCTTAATTCTTCTGGAAAAAAAACTATTTTTATTTAATTCTTCTGAGTTTTTTACTCTTTAAAACTTTGTTTTTCTCTTCCTTTTCTTCTTCTGGATTTTGTTCTCTGATTCACGATAAATTCAAAAGACGTCATTAGCTACATTGATGGAGAAGGCTTCTTTTAATAACAATGACTCTTACGTTGAGTCCATGGGAAGAGAAGAGAGGATAGCAAGAAACGTGATCGAATGACGGTCATCCCATCGGTAACCATACTTATCACTGGAGCGAGGACGGTTTTGGTTATTCTCATAACGTCGCTCTCCTATGTCATGTCGGTATGAATTCTCCTCTCTACGATCCTGATCTTTCCTTTGCCGCAAGAAAAGCCTAGGCGCCTGGGGGTTATCATACTCTTCATGTGCCGAGAATGCTAAATATAACGCTCGAATGGAGCTTGAACTCTAGAGAAAACATCAGAACGCTCTCTCGGAGGCTGTAGCCGAGTTTGGATACTTGTAGACGGACAATATCCTTTCTAATGCGACAGTAATCCAAAAATAGTGCAGTGTTTAAACAACATGTTGTATTTGATTTCGATAGTAACCTCATGCCCTTCTGGTGATTGAACTTTCCTTGAGAATTTTAGTGGCCGGCGTCAGTCTATCTCTACGAGTATACAATCCTCAGAGAGCTCCTATGTATCAACATGTTCAATTCTCCAAACAATATTTCTCAAGTTTTTGTTTGTCAATAGGTGTAGAGGAAAGCCAACCAGTTGAACCCAAAATGGGATTACCCATGGTAGTCATCGTGTACTATTGGTTCCCAGCGGACCAACACGAACATACAGAAGTTGAAATGAAACGGACTCTGTCGAAGAACAAAGTTTAGGTCATCCTCGGAGCTGAAGTTAAAAAGAAACTTCCTATTTTCCAAGTCATTTGTTGTGATCCTATCATGTAAACCCCACTGAGATGGCATCATTTGAAGAAGTTTCTCCACTTTTTGTTTTTACGGGTTTAAGATTTTGCCAATAAGAGTTAACTGGAATTCTTTTATAACAAAAGCATTATCATGATCCTTGTTTTATTGGTTCATATCATCTTCGTATAACAGTCCCTTGCCTTTGATATCTGCTAAATGAGCAGACAACTTTCTATGTGACGACCCCATATGAGAGCACCACAGATAAACCGCAAAACCAGAGAAACCAGACCAGAGGCAAAGCTATTAAACTTCAATCGTCAAGTGATGTCGAAACTGTATTATGCCCAATCTAATACACCAAAGAATGTATTAGGAAAAGCTCTGATCAGTCCATTTGAAAACCGTAATGGACGATTTGATGATTGTCAACATCGTGATGGCTGGAGAGGATCATCGATAAGAGCTAGAACGTAACATAAAATGATCTTATGTGTCAAGGAGAGTTTTCGACACAGCCCAGCACTTCGATGAATGTTAGGGTATGACGATCGTTGATACAAAAGCCTGACAAATTTGGTGACGATGACGATGAAGATCATCATCAGATTCGTTGAATCGTTAACGATAACGATGAAGCTTGACAGATTCGTTGCCGATGACGATAACAAACAATGATGAACGCCGCAGACGCCGTAACGGATGGTAGAGCTCGATAATAAGACAATGACTACGACGGAATACAAAGAACGAATGGTAAAACCAGAGACAAAATTATGTGGTTCCACCTGAGGATCTTACATCAAGATGTGACAAAACCGAAGAGAGAACACGGATCACAGAGATCCCGTGATCATGAATCGCCGTCGCACAATCGCCCAGTCTCTAGAGCTAGGGTTTTATTTTTTAAATACATGAGATATATGGACATGTATGTGTGTGTTATTTAACACCATTTTGAGAGGACTTGACTGTTGTTTTCAACTTTTTTTTTTCGTCAAAGATTGATTAATAACTAGAAACCGAGAGGGACTACAAACCATCAAACGATGCCTAACAGATAAACGACAAGGCGCCTGGTGCAAGCACCAAAAAAATCAAAACACCACATAACAAACAAACAACTAAAGAAACAGAAGATAAGGGAGCTTAACGAAACTCTCAGCAAGAAAGAACAACAGTCTTAGAGGTGGCGGCTTTCATTCACGAAGAACTCACATAGCCAAGACGGAGGACCCGTTGCAACATACGATTGAAAAAGTCCATGTGAGTTAACACTTTCGGCGATGAAAGACGCCCCTCTATTTGCTCCTTTCTTCACCACTTTCACCTCCCATTCCATGATTCCTCGCAGACATTGCAAGGTCTCTTCTCTCTGAAATCGGAAGGAAGGCCAAGCTTCCGGTTTCAGCACAGCTCCAAAGATCTCCACGAACTCACCAGCAAAAATGACCTTGTTGTACCTGAGACTCGTCATGCTTTCTGTCGCCCAAAGGACTGCACATAAATTAGCTTCTTCTCTAGAAACTATCTTTGCAAAAGCTCGTCTACTATGGCAAAGCACCACTCCTCTGTGATTTCTTACTACCCAAGCTGCTCCTAGTAATCTATTCCTTTTATTCCAATCAAAGGCAATATTGCACATCAACCAATTTATTGGTGGTGGATCCCAACCCGTTTCCAAAGGTTTTGGGACTTGGGGGTTTACCAGTTCCAGTTCTCTTTCCACAACCTGAGCCAAAAACTATTCTTCAGAATCTTTTTTTGCTTTCCTAGAAATCTCCAGAGCATTCCATCTTCTTCCTTGGAACAACCATTCGTTTCTACTCTTCCACAGTGTCCATAAAACCCAAGGCCAAGATCTCTTGGTTTCCAAAATTCCTCTTCTGAGTTTGGTCAAACTCAATAGATAATTTACGTTTTCAAAAACAGAAGATCCACAAAAACCTCCCTCAGGTGATGGAATATCCGCAAGAGCCCATACCTGGCGAGCGAAGGTGCAGTCAAACAACAGGTGGTTGATGTCTTCACCCTCCCTTCCGCATCGCTGACATCTGTCATCAACTTTCATGCCTCTTTTAAGGATCAGGTGTGCCACCGGGAGCGCCTCATTCAGAGATTTCCATAGGAAAATCTTTAACTTTTGGGGCGCCAACACCTTCCATACTTGTTCTTTGAGTGGATTCAAAGAGGGGAGCATCAAGGCATCGGCTTGGAAGAGTTTAGTTTTGATGTTACACGCCAACCAGTATGCTGATTTAACAGAGAATTTCCCACTCTTGTTGAATCTCCACGAGTGAAAATCTTCCAACGAGATTACTGGTTGCCTTTGGATTATCAATTCAACGTCCCCCTGAACAAACACCTCATGTAGAGCTTGGCTGTCCCATCTTCTAGTTGTAAGGTCTATAAGAGATGAAGCCCGCAGGTTGACATCAAAGGATATGTTCTTTATCCAGGGGCGTCTAAGGCCCTCCTGGGGGTCTGCCACCCAATCATCCAGCCATACTTTCGTATTCCTCCCATTCCCCACTTCATGTTTTAAGCCTTTTACCAAAAGTTCTCTGCCAAAAAAGTATTCTCCAAGCATAGGAGGGCCTAACTCCTAGTGCAGCTGCCAGTAGCTCCCCTTGAGGGAAGTATCTGCTTTTTAAGAATCTCGCCACCAGCGAGTTCGGTTGACAAAGTAACCTCCAGCATTGTTTTGCAAGCAATGCCTGATTGAAGCTCTCCAAATCTTTGAAACCCATGCCTCCTAGATCTTTGGGTAAACACAAACGATCCCAAGCGACCCAATGTATTTTTCTCAGTCCGAAATCCGAACTCCACCAGAAATCAGCCATAAGGCTGGACAGTTTAGAGAGCAGAGTCTTAGGAAGTTTAAAGCAAGACATGGCAAAGACCGGGAGAGCCGAGGCTGTCGTCTTGAGAAGAATCTCTTTTCCTCCTTGAGATAGTTTCCGCATGTACCACCCATCCAATCTTCCTTGCGTTCGATCCTTTAGGTATGATAGCAGCTCCACCTTTGATCCTGAGAAACATTCCGGTAAACCGAGGTACTTGCTGGTTCCCCCTACGTTCTCAATTTTCAGAATGCCTTTCACTATGGACTTCACTTCCTCTGCCACATGAATACCAAAAGATATGGAGGATTTCTGGTAATTGATCGTTTGCCTAGTCGCTTCACCATAGAATTGCAGTATCCGGTCCAGGTTGCGGCATTAATCTGCTGAAGCTTTACACAGGAATAAACTATCGTCCACAAAGAAAAGGTGATGAACCGAGGGCCCTTCTTCAGAGAAACGAAGACCTTCCAGAAGACCATTTCTTTCTGCTACATCCAGCAAATGTGAAAGACCTTCAGTGCATAACACAAAAAGAAACGGCGATAGAGGATCTCCTTGTCTAATACCCCTCTGCGGTTTGATCAGTCCAAATGGTTGGTCGTTAATTAGGACCGAGAAAGACACCGAAGAAACACACATCATAATCCATGTAATCCATTGCTCATTGAACCCCATTGCCCCCATCAGTGATCTTAGGTAGCTCCACTCAAGTCTGTCATAAGCCTTGGACATGTCGGTTTTTACTGCCATGTATTCTTTCGAGAGACGGGGATGAGCTTTTAGGGCGTGCACTGCTTCATGCGCTATCAATATGTTGTCCGAGATCAACCTATCTGCCACGAAGCTGATTGGTTTACCGATACTATTTCCTGCAGAAACGGTTGGAGCCTATGAACCAAGATCTTTGAAACCGCTTTGTAGAGGACCGAGCACTGTTGTTTTCAACTTTATCTAGTATTTTTTGTTTAAATGACTTAATTTTATGTCCTTTTGGTAGAAAAAACAATTTTAGAATAGTTTAACAGATTTGCCCTTAATATTTTGCAATTTATTAGACATCTGAAACATAAATATAGAAGCTATCACTTATGAATTAATTAACTTTTTAAGAACAAGAAAATCAGAAATAAAATCAAAGAGTGGATCATAAGTTTTTAAAAAGAAAAGATATGAATAAATGTTTTTCAAAATAAATCCTCGCTCTCTCACAGTTTACAGAATATCTCTGGCGGCGTAACCGTAGCGAGATCTACGAATATTATCCTGCCGTTTCTTGTACACAAATCCTGCTAAACCAACCACACACACCGCCGCGATAGTTCCAAACGCCACCCCAGCCTTCGTCCCTCCGCTCATTCCACCGCCTCCCGACGATTTCTTCTCTTCGACTCCAGTGATGTCGCTGTGGTTTACATCGCTAGCTTCGGGAGATGGAGAAGGAGAGGAAGGAGTTGAATGATCATCCGGCATTGGCGGAGAGGTCAGTGGAGACTCTGACGGAGAATGAGATGGAGAGTGTTCAGGTTCCGGTGGAGACGAGTAGTGAATCGGAGGTTCCGCCGGTGAAGGCGAATTAACAGACGGAGGAGATCCAAGTTCCGGAGTAGGTGCGTGGATTGGAGGTGAAGCTACAGCGTCGGCGGCTAGATCTGGTGCCGGAGCGGGCGCGGATTTAGTCGAAACAGCGCCGGAGACGAGTACCAGCATTAGCAGAGCCGCAATGATGATCCCGAGCTTCATTTTCAAATTTTCAACTGCCTTTCACTCCAGATCTCGATAAGTTTAGGCGTAGACGAACGAGTAAGAAGAGATCTGGGGAAGATAATAAACTGAAAAGTTAGTTTTGGAGTGATGCGTATATTACGATCGCTATATTTGCGGCTACGAAAAGCGTACGACTAGCAGGATTGTGCCACGTATGCAGACAGCTAATGATATTACGCCACGTAGAGCATGTATAGTAACACAGAACGGAGCGACACACTGGATGGCGACATTGTAGTTAGTTTTCCATTAAGATTCGAAAATTAACGGTGGTGGGCTCATGTGAACCGTGCGAGATCTGATCCGTGAAATTGGCACGTGGGTTTCACGTGCATAGCTGACCCTCACGTTATCTCGGTTGAGTTTATATTATTAAACTTAAGATTACTTTGAAAGAGATTTAAGCAATCAAATTGTGCGAGTTGAAAAAAAGAACAAACTTTGTTTGTCGTTGACCCAAAAAAAGACTTTGTTTGGCGTTGAAACCAATCAGCTGCTAGAGAATGGCGTATTCATAATTATATTTTACTAGAATCTATCTATAGATAAAATATTAATACAAAACAATATGTGTATATATATATTTAGTCAAATATATATATATATTTAGTCAAATATATATATATATTTAGTCATATATATATATTTAGTCATATATATATATTTAGTCATATATATATATATATTTAGTCAAATATATATATATATATATATATATATATAAGATAAAAAAATCGAACAGACTTTTGCGCAGTGCATCATACAAATGGTAAATGAATCATGGACCAAATGTTGCAAACTAAAATTTAACTTAATCTTAGCTTGAACACTTTTTTGTTATAGTTTTGTTTCATGAAACAATACTGGGTTGAATTGTGGTTTGAATCTTCTCTGATCAACCATAATTGTTTTTTCTGGTGGTTCTTCTCCTTATGATTTATGTTTCATAAGATCTCTTACAACCTTTTGACAAAGACAAGTGTATCATAGTGTTGATGGATAAATTAGAAATCGGTTTGTCACATGTATAACTTATCTTAGTTTTTTTTGGGCATGCTTAAAGTGTTTTGGGTGACACTTTTCTCCTTCTCCATGGTCTTTCGGTCATCACCTGTCTTGTCTAGAAAATGTACAACTTTTATGTTTCTGTTTTGGCAGAGAATTGGCTTGCCGAGGCATGTATATTTGATCTTCTTGTGGTTATGCCTCTTTAGACCCATAAGTTGGAGATCTCCTTGGATAAATTTCCCTGATAGCTGGTGAGGGTGTTGTTGGGCCCAATAATCGGCCTCATCGAATAGATCGAGCTCGAACTTCGTGGCTAACCGCACATCCAAATTAATAGGAGGAGGGTTACGAAGATCAAGGGGAGAGTGCGACTATAAAAGAGGGAAGGAGGAGTGTTAAGCAGGCAACGCGCAAAACCCTAACAATACACTTTAGACCTACGACCTCGACCCCGATCTCTTTAGCTTAGTGTTTGTAATCTCTTTAAATCGATCTCACCTCTGAATGTAGAAACATTGTTGTATACTTCTCATCGATTCAATACAAAGTCCATTTGTGTCAACCGGAATCTGATTACATCGTTGTGTTCTGAGGACATCGTTGTCCCACATTTTTTCTATCTTAGTTCATAATCAAACACTACCAAATACTTAGTGTGGATTTTAGGATCCACATTTTAGCGCCGTTTGTGGGGTGAAACGAAACACAAGAGTCCTCACTAAGAATACGATCTAAGGTTCCGAAACATGAATATGGATCCCTCAGGAAACACCTCAGGATCAGCCGATTCGCGTCCTCCCAACGTCGATCTTACATGATCCACGCTAGGAACCGGCACCAAAAGCACCTGAGATAACACGCAGCATGCCGTTGGGGTCACCCTGAGTCAGATCCCACTGGTAAAAGACCCATCCGGACCATCAGTCCGAGATCGCACCGGATCCCGAGTCTAGACCCGAACCGGGGATCAGAAGACTGACTTCGCGGCACAGGGAAACAAGCCGGTCTCCCCGATGCCAATAGCACAAACCCGCGAAGAGATGAGCGAGATTCGTCGTATGGTAGCATCCCTGATCGATCGGACGCATAACCAGGAGATCGCTAACCAAGCCTTGTTAGGGCGGTTGGAGCATGCCGAGCGCGATCTCGCAAATCAGAGAAACAAAACCGCGGAGAACCTTGGCAATCGACAAGATGCTGCGAACAAAACTCCAGATCCGCTGCGGCAAGCCCCAAGAGGGATAACCTCGCCGATTCTCCCCAGCAACAGATCTGTCAGATTCACGGGGGAAAGCTCGCGGTAACCACAACGATTTCGTTTTACCCAGCGAAGCATGAGCTACACCGATCTAGATGAGGTCCAAACCAGAACCCAGGGGCGTCGCGAACCGTCCGATCCCCTTCAAGGAACCCGGACTTACCCAAAACGGGATCAAGTAACCTCGGGGACCCCAGGTCGAACACAAAGTACCCCGATTGAAAGATCAAGAGCTAATGGAACAAATACTGAAGAAATGCGGTTTCCAGGATCTACATCAAGATTTCGGACCCCGGAGTTCCGACCGACCGAACCGTGGAATCCAGATTCTCTGGATATCGATGGGATTCCAAGACTGCAAGGTGAAGCCAAATCCCTCCAGGATTACATGGCGAGAAATGACGCCGAACTCAAAAGAATACATGTCATCGTGCATACGGCTACGAGTGCGGCACCAGACATAGATGAAGTGCTCAAAGAGACAAGACGAACGCCCTTTACACAAAATAACTAGTGTGAGGCTGCACGACGTTGGAAAGATTAAATTCTTAGAATATTCAAGGAACAGTGATCCAAGGGCCCACGTACGAGCATTTCGACTCTCGATTCACGAGCCCACCTTTCCGACAAAGAAAAAAAGTCAGATATTGTCGTTTCTTCGCCAAGAACCTTTCCATATCCGCCTTAGAATGGTTTGTTGGCCTTGAAGGAAGCTCGATAGAACTTTGAACAACTAATCTCAGCCTTCTTGAAACAGTACTCCGTCTTCATGGAGATAAGAGCAACCGAAGCGGACCTATGGAACCTGAAACATGCACCATTCGAACCACAGAGGAAATACATCAACAAATTCAGAGAGATCAAGGCTAAGATCGCTAATCTAAACGAAGGCTAAGATCGCTAATCTAAACGAACACGCCTTACACCGAGCATCGTACTTTGCAACCCACGAAAAGGAGGTCGCAGCGCTCAAAGAGCAGTACAGTGCGAACAAAAATAATGCGACCAAGAAAATCCCGGTAAAGGAACAACCCACGAAAGGACAACACTCCTTCACCGTCAACAATACCGGGCCGAACAGATCATCTTCCTTCGACTCGAGCAAATTTTGTACGTTTCACAACCGCAAAGGACATTCAATCGAGGAATGTCGAGCAGCTCAGCAAAACAAGAGCGAGCAGGAGGATAACAACGAGAACTCGAAGAGGGAAGAAGACCCATCTACTCCGAAAAGCAATGGAAAAACGAAGCTCACCTCTAACAAAAGAGGAAGAGAAGCCGACAAATGACCTGGCTCCGCTCCCCCCCCCCCCCCCCGCACCAAAAAACAGGGTAGATATTGTGAGAATGGCTTAATTGCGGAAGTAATACAAAGAAGAATGTACTAGTTTGACAGATGATCAATCAGAGAAGGAGTTTGCGATTTGAGAGAGAATGAGAATGGGGAAGAACATGTTTTTCATTTTTGTGTGTGAGAAATTGATTACATCTTGCCCTCTATTTATAGAAACTACAAAGTATACACACTCAAGATATTCATAATAAACAATGCTTGTTGACAGCCACCATGAGCTCATCCCTTACATCACTTCTTGGTGGGGATGAGTTGGTGGGGATGAGCTCATCCCTTACATCACTTCTTGGTCAGCATGAGCTCATCCCTTACATCACTTCTTGGTCAGCATGAGCTCATCCCTTACATCACTTCTTGGTCAGCATGAGCTCATCCCCTTTCATCACTTCTTGGTCACCATGACATCACTCCATGCCTAAGGTAATAGGAGTTACCTTGTGTGTCATTTTTACTTTTACCATTACAGTTTATTTTTACTGCCATGGTAACTTTCTTTTCCTTGTGTATTCATGCTTCTCCTCAACACTCCCCCTCAAGCTTGACCATATGAAACAAGTCAAGCTTGGAAGTCATGAAGCATTCCCTCATTAAAAACTTAGCCAGGTAAAACCCCATGGGATAAAACCCCAGCCAAGGAAAAAGAGTAGAACACTTCATGAAGGGGAGACTTAATGAGATGGGAGTTCCATGAGTCCAAGCTTTGAATGAATGAACTCACAGACTTTTTGGTTTGCAGCTTTGGTGAAGATATCTGCTAGTTGCTCCTCACTTCGTGTATAACATGGCAAGATGATCTGTTGCTCCACGGCTTGTCTAACTTTGTGACAATCCACTTCAATATGTTTAGTCCGCTCATGGAACACATTGTTGGAAGCTATGTGGATAGCCGCCTGATTATCACAATGCATGGTTATGGGAGTGGTTTGCTCAATTCCCAAATCCATTAGTAGGTTCTTTATCCAAATCAGTTCGCTGGTGAGCTTCCTCATTGCCCTATATTCCGCTTCAGCACTGGAACATGCGACTATCTTCTGCTTCTTGCTCTTCCAAGTGACTAGATTGCCTCCAATGAATGTGCAATATCCTGTAGTAGACCTCCTGTCCTTTCTGTCTCCAGCCCAGTCTGCATCACAATACCCAACGATCTCAGTGCTATTGTTGCAGCCTAGCCAAACTCCTTGCCCTGGTGCCTCTCTAAGATATCTTAGAATCCTTTCCACCATGTTCCAGTGATACATTTTTGGTGCTTGCATATGCTGACTGACTTGGTTCACAGCAAAACACACATCCGGCCTTGTGATGGTTAGATAGATTAGCTTCCCCACCATTCTTCTATAGTGTTTTGTGTCTTCATATGGCTTATCTTCTATCTCCCCCTCACGCATTACTTTGTAGCCTTCTTCTAATGGTGTTTTGGCTTTTCTTCCTCCTAGATTACCAGCTTCTTTAAGTATGTCAAGTGTGTACTTTCTTTGGGACATGAACAGACCCTCATTGGATCTACACATCTCAATGCCCAAGAAATACTTTAGCTCTCCTAAATCTTTGATGTCAAAGCTTGCCTTGAGGAACTCTTTGGTTGATGCAATCCCTTTCTTATCATTGCCGGTGATGATGAGGTCGTCTACATAGATCAGTATGGCAATGATTCCTTGATTGCTGGTGAGGGTGAAAAGGGTATGATCAGCTTCAGACTTTGTAAATCCTTTTCCATTCAAGGTTGTGCTTAGCTTATGGTACCAAGCTCTTGGAGATTGCTTTAACCCGTAGATAGCTTTCCTTAGTCTTAGAACATTTCCAGGTTTTACCATGCCTTCCATACCAGGTGGTGGTCTCATATACACTTCATCTTCAAGCTCTCCTTGTAGAAACGCATTCTTGACATCCATTTGCCAAAGATCCCATTCTAGGTTCACGGCAATGGACAAGAGAATCCTGATGGTATGAAGTTTTGCTACTGGTGCAAATGTCTCAAGGTAGTCTTCTCCATATACTTGTGTATAGCCTCTTGCCACAAGCCGTGTCTTCTTCCTCTCTGGCTTCCCATTTGCTAAGTATTTGATGGTGAACAGCAGCATGCTTGTCACGGCTTTCTTGTCATTGGGAAGCTCACACTCAAACCAGGTTTCATTTTTGATCATGGCGCCAATTTCATCTTCCACTGATTTCCTCCACTCATCTATCTCCATAGCTTCTTCATACTTTCTTGGAATAAATTCTTGATCCACACTAGTCATGAAGGCTTGGTGGCTGGCAGGAAACTCTACTAAGGAACATGGAGTTTGTGAACGGTGTGCCACGGCTTGTGAGTTGAAGTACACTCTTGTATGTCGGATCCTAGTGCTTCTTCTTAGTGGTTGGACAGTTTCCTCAGTTGTTGTAGCTCCATCATCCGCTGGTTGATCTTCATTGTCTCTTGATTCTTCTGGTTGCTCTTCTTGATCATGAGTAGCTGTGTTTTCCGGCTGTGACTCAGTTTGATTCCCTCCCTCAGGATCAAGAGGAGCGTCCTCTGTACCTTCATTAAAAGGTCCCTCCTGGTCCATTTCTCCGGTTGGGTCTGGGCGGGTGGATGGAGGCTGAACTGCAGCTTCTCTTCTCGGTATTGTAATGCCAATGTTTTCCATGACTCTTCTTAAATTCTCAGCTCTGTCTGAGGCAGATTGCGACAAGTCTTTCACTTCATCCCAGCTCTTTTCTTCATAGTAACCTTTTGACTCAACAAACTTCACATCTCTGGATACTAAGACCCTCCTGGTCTCCGGTACATAGCATTTGTATCCCTTTTGTTGAGGTGAATAGCCAATAAACATGGCTCTGGTGCTCTTCGGTTCCAGCTTGTTCCTTTGCTCTCCTGGTATTAACACAAAGCACACGCAACCAAATACCCGAAGGTGATCTATAGATGGATTGCTCTTGTTTAATACCTCATGTGGCGACTGATCCTGCAATACCTTGGTTGGTATTTTGTTGATCAGATAGCAGGCAGTCATCACAGCATCTCCCCAAAACATTTTTGGTACGTTCATGTGGAACATCATGCTTCTGGCTACTTCCATAAGGTGCCGGTTCTTCCTTTCGGCCACACCATTTTGTTGAGGAGTATATGGGCAGCTTGTTTGATGAATCATTCCGTGCTTGGATAGGTAATGCTTAAATGCATTGCTTGTATATTCCCCACCATTATCTGATCTCAAAATCTTTATCTTTGCATTGTAATGGTTAGAAACATGATTTTGGAAGTTTATGAATGCATCTAATACCCTATCCTTTGATTTAAGTAGAGTGATCCATGTGTATTTAGTTTTCTCATCTATAAATGTCACAAAATACTTATGGAGTTCTCTAGATGTGCAAGGTGCAGTCCATACATCAGAGTGGATTAAATCAAAGGCACATTCATAGATAGTACTAGACTTAGGAAACACGGTTCTGCAATGTTTTCCTAGAATACAAGCTTCACACACTTTTTGAAAGGAAATACTAGGTAGCATGATGTTCAAGGCACGAGAATGAGGATGTCCTAATCTAGCATGCCACATGACATCTTTAGGGAAGTTAAAACAAGAACTTAAAGCAATAGATAAATCGGTTGTTGGCATAGTGTCTTCAAGTAAATACAAGTCTCCTTTGGTTACACCTTTGCCAAGTAACCTACTAGTTTCAATATCCTGAAAATAGACATCATTAGGCGTGAAGGTAACATTGCAATTTAAATCAGTAGCCACTCTTTTTACAGATAACAAATTGGATGTGAAATTAGGCATATAGAAAGCTTTGGAATCTTTTTCAAATATCCTAAGTTCACCAATCCCTTTAATTGGCACCATCTCGCCATTAGCTATAAGGACATTTCCTAGTGATGGAACAATATTTTTAATCAATCCTTGGTCACTAATCATGTGGTGGCTAGCTCCAGAATCAATTACTAAGGGTTTAGTTATTTTTGAATTTGTGCTAGCGTTCAAGGAGTGACCCGTATGATAAGCATGTAAAGAGGTACCAAGAATGTTACCAGAGTTATCTTTGAGGGCTTTGATGAGGTTCTCAATGTCAGAACGCCTGATGGACTCATCCTGGTTGGTTATTACACTCTCGGTGTTGCTGGATGCAAGTGCTTTTCCTTTCTCGGCATGATTGTTGCTTGAAGTGGATGTCATGGACCGAGTAGTAGTTGATTCATTTATGTTATCAGAGAAGTTGGCTCTGGCATTATAGTAAGGGATTTTGAACTTCTGTGGTTTGAGATGAGGGTGAAGAATCCAACATTTGTCCTTCCCGTGCCCTTTCTTCTTACAGTGATCACATACCCAACTTTTCTTGTCATCCGGTTTGTAGTAACTCTTGTTTGCACTTCCTTCAGCAGTGTTTGCCAACACAAGGTCTCCTCTT
Organism: Moricandia arvensis; assembly: GCA_905132765.1. NCBI lineage: Eukaryota > Viridiplantae > Streptophyta > Magnoliopsida > Brassicales > Brassicaceae > Moricandia > Moricandia arvensis. The sequence continues at coordinate 18,987 of CAJHQP010001103.1, forward strand.
CTTCCGAAGAGTTCTACGGATCCTTGCTCCTTTTGAATATGAGAGCACACCTCTTCCAAGGTTGGTAGCTTCTCGGCTCTTAGTAAGTGCTTAATGAGGTCATTGTAGCCGGGGTTCAGTGTGAGGAGTAGAGCGAACACCTTGTCTTGCTCCCTCCTTTCTTTTAGGATAGTTGGATCCACGGTGCTTGGCCTCAGCATCTCCATTTCAGCCCACAAGGCTCGGAACTTGCCGAAATGTTGGTTAAAATCCGTGTCTTCTTGGTGGAGTGAGTTTATAGCCCTCTTGACTTCAAATACTCTACTCAGGTTTGAAATATTGCCATACACCTTTTGAAGAGTGTTCCACAACTCTTTGGAAGTTTCACAGTATGAGTAACCTTCCAAGATTGATGGTTCAAGGCTGCTTTGAATGATGGACAACACCAAGAGATCCTCCTGATCCCATTTGTCCTTGCTAGCCACCACCACTTCCTTACCATCCCCTCCTTGGACGGTTTCTTTAGATGGTTTGTCTTCTGTCACGTATGACCAGAGACCTCTTCCTCCTAAGGCTGTTTTCACCAGTCTAGACCATAGGAGATAGTTTACTCCTTTGAGAGTAACCGGAATAGAGATTTTGGATGAGTTTTCCATTCTTGCGGATGCTTAGATGAAGGGGTTTGCGGAAGTATGTTAGAGAATGAGAGAGATAATCAGGTCTCAAGAGTGGTAAGCTCTGATACCATGTGAGAATGGCTTAATTGCGGAAGTAATACAAAGAAGAATGTACTAGTTTGACAGATGATCAATCAGAGAAGGAGTTTGCGATTTGAGAGAGAATGAGAATGGGGAAGAACATGTTTTTCATTTTTGTGTGTGAGAAATTGATTACATCTTGCCCTCTATTTATAGAAACTACAAAGTATACACACTCAAGATATTCATAATAAACAATGCTTGTTGACAGCCACCATGAGCTCATCCCTTACATCACTTCTTGGTGGGGATGAGTTGGTGGGGATGAGCTCATCCCTTACATCACTTCTTGGTCAGCATGAGCTCATCCCTTACATCACTTCTTGGTCAGCATGAGCTCATCCCTTACATCAGTTCTTGGTCAGCATGAGCTCATCCCCTTTCATCACTTCTTGGTCACCATGACATCACTCCATGCCTAAGGTAATAGGAGTTACCTTGTGTGTCATTTTTACTTTTACCATTACAGTTTATTTTTACTGCCATGGTAACTTTCTTTTCCTTGTGTATTCATGCTTCTCCTCAACAGATATGATCTCTTGGGGAAGCGCTCCAAGGAAATCCAGTAACAGCTACCTAAGAACACAAGGCAAGCCCAAGCCTAAAACTCTATCCCAAATAACCATAACAGTCACAATACATGAGTCTTCGGACCCGCAATCGACCACAACAGTCACCGCGACACCGCATTTTAATGGGCCCAAAGCTCCGAGACGTTTCGACATTGCCGCTAAAGAAGATCAAACCCGGAGGATGCCCCACATCAGGAAGCTCCTCGATAAACCAAGCAAATACCAGAAAAAGTTGTGGGCTCAAGATAGTTCATCCTCGAAGAAGCACAACCTATCTATGGGCAGGAGTACTCCACACCTAACAAGAACTTGCGCTTTCCCCTTATGGAGAAGAAGGGAACCAAAAAGACAAATTAACTTCATTTATGGTGGGTCAAAAATTTGTAACACAGAAAATAACATCGGAATCAAGGAGCCCTTAACCGGTCCTAATTAAGAGATTACTTTTCACGAAAACAAAACAAACAAGCTCGATCAACCGCACGACGATGCCTTGGTGATTCGATTAGACGTCGGAGGATGCAAGCTCTCCAGAATAATGATAGACACCAGAAGTTCGACCGACCTTCTATTTTATGATGCCTTCCTAAGAATGGGCTTTACCAAAGCTTTCCTCAAGGAAGAACGAACCCCTTTGATCGGTTTTGCCGAAGAGACGACATACTCCCTTGGAACGATCCCACTTCTCTTTCAGCTCTAGCAGGATAGCCTCATGGCAGTTCACATCCAAACGAAGATCAGCTCGCGAAGAACGACGAACCATCGCATCCCGCTCGCAGAGCAGATCAGAGTTCGCCGCATTCAGGGAAGCGATATCACGAGCTGAAGTCTCATTTGAAGACCTTGATGCCTTCAAATCCTTCTTCACAGCCTTTAGCCGCCGCAACTTTCTTCGGATCGTCGCCCTCGCAGCCTCGATTTCTCCAGCATTTGAGCTCTCACGAACCCTCTTTTCCATAGCAGCAACCAAATCATTTCCGATCTCTAAAACCTATAGAACACGTAAGGAAATGTTGATTAAAAAAAAGGAAAGAAATAATCAAAGCGGCCGAAATGCTAACGGCTCACCTTAGCATTCGCCGCCATTAGCGTGATATACAAGTCCCTTTCCGCCAGAGATTCTAGCAAAGGGATGTCGCACCCTCGAGACCTAACACAACGGGCAAGTCACGCCAAGTCTTCCCAATCAACTGAGATGGGGCCGTCCCCTTCATGGACGAATCGCCAAGGCATCGAACTATCCTCCTCAACACCACCCGGAGGAGGAGTAGTGGCACTCGACGTACGAGCTCGCACGCATCGGGAACTCCTAGACTCAAAAGGAGGCTCAAAGTCTAAACTTAAAGAAACCAGACTCGTTTGATCCCTAGATATTGAAGTCTGAGGAGGAGGGGTCCACGAGTCGGGGAGTCATGAAGGTCGCCCTCCTCGACATCCTTTACACTAGATATCGGCGAAATCAAACTTGAAGGCGTATCGGGGGAAACTGATCGGGTCTACGCCGCGTCACTTCCACAGGAGGAGCTCGAAGAGTCCCTCTCGGAAGCACGAATGCAGCTCGAATTCGAGCAGAATCAAAAGAAGACAAATAGTTACAGTCACGACGCATAACCTCAATGAGACCCTGAAGCTCCCCGGTCATCGTCGAGCTACCAAAAGCGACTAGGAAAGAAAAAGCTATCGTTCACCAAACCTAAAAAGAAGTTCTTGAAAGATATCGAAGTATAAAACAGAACTCTTACCGATATCATTGGCCAACCGGGTAGTAACCCTAGAGAAATCGAAATCGCCGAAAATAATGCGACCAAGAAAATCCCGGTAAAGGAACAACCCACGAAAGGACAACACTCCTTCACTGTCAACAATACCGGGCCGAACAGATCATCTTCCTTCGACTCGAGCAAATTTTGTACGTTTCACAACCGCAAAGGACATTCAATCGAGGAATGTCGAGCAGCTCAGCAAAACAAGAGCGAGCAGGAGGATAACAACGAGAACTCGAAGAGGGAAGAAGACCCATCTACTCCGAAAAGCAATGGAAAAACGAAGCTCACCTCTAACAAAAGAGGAAGAGAAGCCGACAAATGACCTGGCTCCGCTCCCCCCCCCCCCCCGCACCAAAAAACAGGGTAGATATGATCTCTTGGGGAAGCGCTCCAAGGAAATCCAGTAACAGCTACCTAAGAACACAAGGCAAGCCCAAGCCTAAAACTCCATCCCAGATAACCATAACAGTCACAATACATGAGTCTTCGAACCCGCAATCGACCACAACAGTCACCGCGACACCGCATTTTAATGGGCCCAAAGCTCCGAGACGTTTCGACATTGCCGCTAAAGAAGATCAAATCTGGAGGATGCCCCACATCAGGAAGCTCCTCGATAAACCAAGCAAATACCAGAAAAAGTTGTGGGCTCAAGATAGTTCATCCTCGAAGAAGCACAACCTATCTAGGGGCAGGAGTACTCCACACCTAACAAGAACTGGCGCTTTCCCCTTATGGAGAAGAAGGGAACCAAAAAGACAAATTAACTTCATTTATTGTGGGTCAAAAATTTGTAACACAGAAAATAACATCGGAATCAAGGAGCCCTTAACCGGTCCTAATTAAGAGATTACTTTTCACGAAAACGAAACAAACAAGCTCGATCAACCGCACGACGATGCCTTGGTGATTCGATTAGACGTCGGAGGATGCGAGCTCTCCAGAATAATGATAGACACCAGAAGTTCGACCGACCTTCTATTTTATGACGCCTTCCTAAGAATAGGCTTTACCAAAGCTTTCCTCAAGGAAGAACGAACCCCTTTGATCGGTTTTGCCGAAGAGACGACATACTCCCTTGGAACGATCCCACTTCTCTTTCAGCTCTAGCAGGATAGCCTCATGGCAGTTCACATCCAAACGAAGATCAGCTCGCGAAGAACGACGAACCATCGCATCCCGCTCGCAGAGCAGATCAGAGTTCGCCGCATTCAGGGAAGCGATATCACGAGCCGAAGTCTCATTTGAAGACCTTGATGCCTTCAAATCCTTCTTCACAGCCTTTAGCCGCCGCAACTTTCTTCGGATCGTCGCCCTCCCAGCCTCGATTTCCCCAGCATTTGAGCTCTCACGAACCCTCTTTTCCATAGCAGCAACCAAATCATTTCCGATCTCTAAAACCTATAGAACACGTAAGGAAATGTTGATTAAAAAAAGGAAAGAAATAATCAAAGCGGCCGAAATGCTAACGGCTCACCTTAGCATTCGCCGCCATTAGCTTGATATACAAGTCCCTTTCCGCCAGAGATTCTAGCAAAGGGATGTCGCACCCTCGAGACCTAACACAACGGGCAAGTCACGCCAAGTCTTCCCAATCAACTGAGATGGGGCCGTCCCCTTCATGGACGAATCGCCAAGGCATCGAACTATCCTCCTCAACACCACCCGAAGGAGGAGTAGTGGCACTCGACGTACGAGCTCGCACGCATCGGGAACTCCTAGACTCAAAAGGAGGCTCAAAGTCTAAACTTAAAGAAACCATACTCGTTTGATCCCTAGATATTGAAGTCTGAGGAGGAGGGGTCCACGAGTCGGGGAGTCATGAAGGTCGCCCTCCTCGACATCCTTTACACTAGATATCGGCGAAATCAAACCTGAAGGCGTATCGGGGGAGACTGATCGCGTCTACGCCGCTTCACTTCCACGGGAGGAGCTCGAAGAGTCCCTCTCGGAAGCGCGAATGCAGCTCGAATTCGAGCAGAATCAAAAGAAGACCAATCGTTACAGTCACGACGCAGACCCTCAATGAGACCATGAAGCGCCCCGGTCATCGTCGAGCTACCAGAAGCGACTAAGAAAGAAAAAGCTATCGGTCACTAAACCTAAAAAGATGTTCTCGAAAGATATCGAAGTATAAAACAGAACCCTTACCGATATCATCGGCCAACCGAGTAGTAACCCTAGAGAAATCAAAATCGCTGACAGTAGATCGATGAATCTTGAAAACGAAGAAGCTCTCTCTCCATTTTTTCATCACGATAGGGAAAGTTGTCGATAACCTGGCGATGGGGATGAGGAGATATCAAGATCATCCCCGAAGACTTCTCTTTGCGCTTGATCAAGCAAAGATGGCGGAGCCCGTCAAGACCAAAAACCAAGCCTTCCTCTCTGACCCTAACAGAGAGTGCAAGAAAAGACCACAAGAAGCTCAAACACATCTAGATAAAGAAATTCCAGCTTCGGAAAGGATCTCTTGAACCGCCTCCGAGATAGGAAAAGATAGTCCGCAAGTTTCAAAGAAAGTGGAGTAAACCCCACAGAAGTTGTCTCTGACTTGCTCAGGTGATTCATTAGGCGATATAACATCGATTTCGATCGACTGATCGAAACCAAGATCACGACGAATACCTTCAATATCGGCGGATTTGATAGTCGATGAGAACTTAACCATCTTTGAAAAACTGAAATCAAAGAGAGGAAACAGATGAAGAGAAGAATTTAGGGTTTGGAGAGTACGAATAGGACTTATTTCTCGAAGAAGGATGTTATTTATAATCCAAATCCACAACCGTTACAAGACTGCTGAGGAGAAATCATTACTCCTAGAGGCGCACGACCCGAACGTTACGAGACTAGCTGCATGGGAGCGACACGTGTCGAAAAGGGAGACCACACCTCACCTCAATTAATTCAAAGGCAAAGGAGACATTTTTGGGCCTGATTTCACCCTTATCTGTTAACGACATCAATCAGAAAAGGTTGGGGGCAATTGTTGGGCCCAATAGTTGGCCTCGTCGAATAGATCGAGCTCAAACTTCGTGGTAACCGCACATCCAAATTAGTAGGAGGGGGGTTACGACGATCAGGCGAGAGTACGACTATAAAAGAGAAGGAGGAGAGTTAAGCAGGAGCGCGCAAAACCCTAGCAATACACTTTAGATCTACGACCTCGATCTCTTTAGCTTATTGTTTGTAATCTCTTTAAATCGATCTCACCTCTGAGTGTAGAAACATTGTCCATTTTTTTCAACAGGAGCGCGCAAAACCCTAGAAATATACTTCTCATCGATTCAATACAAAGTCCATTTTTGTCAACCGGAATCTGATTACATCGTTGTGTTCTGAGGACATCGTTTTCCCATATTTTTCTATCTTAGTTCATAATCAAACACTACCAAATACTTAGTGTGGGTTTTAGGATCCACAGGTGTCTAGAGACGAACTTCTTAATCATGACCCATTTAAATTTTTTCCAAGGTGTGATAGCCTCTCCTTGATTCTTCCATTGTGCACAATCTACTCTTTCCACCATGAGTATGATTTTCCGGAGAGTTGCTAATGGAATGGGCTAGCCTTTCACTCCTGGGTATGCCATGGTATTAAAATCAATCATTCATGGTCATTTTTCGATCAACGTATACATCTTGGCAAGTACTTTCTAAATAAGGATAAATAGATGGCAGGTTGTTAGCATAGTAATCTACATGGTCTAGTGGATACCTTTGCTTTTGTGGTGTGTCTCTCCATGAAGGGTTCGGTGGTTTTCTCTCAACATATTCAGCTTCTGGTGCTTCATCAGACCTATTTTTCTCATCTGTGGTTGTTGGTCTGGTGCCCGGTTCCCACCGGTATTTTTCTCTTGTTCAACCGAGCCAATTGGGCATTGATCTCCCATACAATTTCCAATTATTGTTTCAGTATGGCGATCTGATTTTGGCCTTGTTCTCCATATACCATTACTCCATGCAAAAAAATCTCAAAGATCAAGTGAAAGATATGGAAAATGCTGGTCGAGAAAGAACCAATGAAATAATGCTACTCTATGTTGAGCTACCTCGAGAATTATGTAAATATGGACCAAAAGAAATTAAACTAAGATAAATAATCTTTTTTTGTTTTTTACTGCAAGATCGAGATGAAGAAAATATGGAAAGATAATGAACATAATGGAAAGTTGATATGGAATACAAAACTAACACTGATATTTTTTTGAGTTTTTTCAGGATGGAATGCAAATAAACAGAAAATGTGCAAATGATATAAACTAAGCTCTAAAATATTTGTTCTTTTGATTTTTTTTGATGCAAGCACGAGCTGAATCAACTAATATTGTGTGAAACAATAACTAAGATGATTTTTGAACTTTTTAAAGGGAATGAAAACAAAGGAAACAATTTTACATCAGATTTTTTTATTGTTTTGAAAAGAAACAAAAAGGAAACTAATGAATACAACAACCATGAATTTTTTTGAATCTTCATGGATTAAACTATCTAAGTTATTCTTCTTTCCTTTTCTTTTTTTTTTTAAAAGAATGAACAACAAGAACACAAAATATGCATAAAAAAAATTTTGAAAAGAAAAAAAATAGTTTTTAATGGATTTTTTATTTATTTTAGGATGAAAGAAAATGCAAGCAAAAAGTAGATAGGATATAATGAACCTGATTGAGGAGATTTTGAAGCTCTGATACCAAACTGTTGTGGGCACGGATCCTGGATTGACCAGATGGTCGATGAAGCTTAAAACAGCTGAATCTGATATATGATCTTGTGGTCGATATGACTGGAAACGGCATAACCTGAAACAAAGGAAAATGAAATGAGATGCGGATGATGATATGAATAAAACAAGAACAATAAACATGGGAAAATTATAGATAAGGTGGAATCAAACTGTTGGTTGTGTAACACTCTGAGCTTGATCAAATTATGGTTGAAGTTGATCGAGATGGTGCTAAGTTTGTTGGTTGTGTAACTCTCTCAACCTTGGCAAGCGAATGGAATGGACTGATGGGTGGATTGAGGACGCCACAACACTATATGGAAAAGATCCTTAATAAGGCAATCTGGAGATGCTTCTCACACACTCTAAATACTTAAGACAATAGTTTTGGAAAAACTAATAAAAAATGTATTCATTCATAAAATTCAAAAGTAGGGTGCTTTACAAATATGAAAGATACTGAGCTTATGTAGGCTCTACTAAGATAATTTATAACAGTCTAAAATGATAAAAGGAAACAAAATAACTTGAACTTAAAATCTTGGAAGCAACAGAATTGATGGCTCCATGAATACTAGCTGTTAGGTTGATTTGTTGCCTTTAGATATAGTTGATCTTCTATCTTGATATCTTAGTAAAGTATCCACGAAATAGGAGTCTCTGGTTGTTGAATAAACTCTCAAGGTTCGTGGTTTCTTCTGGTTCAAAGAGAAAGAGTTGTTGGTCCTTGACCCTTATGATTTGAAAACTTTCCATGAAAATGTGTGTTGAATCACTGTATAAGGAAGTAAATGGAAAAGAGAATCCGTCTGATCCTCTGGGTGCTGGTGTATATAAGGATATCTTGGATTTATTTATTTTGGTCTAGAGTATCTCCAGGCTTCCATAAATAGGTTTTGCTTGGACCAAATCGAACTGGTTGAAGACTTCAACAAAAGAATGTCGGTTTGGCCGATTTTGAGAAATTGATTGCATCTTCACTTTTATTGGTCTTTTATCCTGATTATGGGCCTCCTTGATCCATTAATGATCCATCTTGAACTCAATAAGTGATTTCGGTCAATTTCACTCTTTGGTTGGGCCTAAATCCACTTCACAAAACTGATACTCGCAGACGGGTCACGCAGGAGCTGGGAAACCTACAGTTGTAAAATTCATAACTTCCTGGTCGGTGAACGTTTTCTGGTAGTTCAAAGCCTCAGTGATTCTTTGATGTGTTAGATTCCTTGTAAGATTAGGTTCATGGCAAAAGTCCTTATGGTTGTCGAGATATGCTCCTTGGACTGAACATATGTCGCTGGTATCTTATAGGTGGTTGGTGTGGACAGTATGGTGAGGATTTGTGGAGCCACTGATTTCATGGCCACGACACGGATTCTCAAGGCAGTCGCTATTTCGGCCATCAGGATGCGGTTACCACGAACCTATCCCCTTTTAAGAGCTGGTTCAGAAAAGGTTCGAGGGTTGTGTACAACAGATCCATTTTTGTGCTTACGAACCTTAGATCAGATTCTCAGCGAGAATGTTTACTTCCTTTTTCTCTTCTCCACAGACGGCGTCAAAATGTGGATTCTAAAACCCACACCAAATTTTTGGTAGTGATTGCTTGTAAATATTAAAGAAGAAGAACTTTGTGGGCAACAATATCCTCATAACCCACATGTAATCAAACTCATATTGACGAAAATGGATTTTATATATTAATACTCAAGGGATTTTACAAGGTTTCTGGAATACAGTCGAACTAAACTAAAATAAGAATTCAACAAGAGTGACAAGGTCGAAGTAGGATAATCTAGCTTTGAAGATCGATGTTGATGGTGATAGTCTAGGTCTAAAGGAACGTGTGTTTGCCTCTTTCTATCTTCCTCTTTTTTTATTTTTCCTCTGCTAACTCCTTCCGGTTTTTATATCTCCGCAGTTGATTAGTTGGTGGCGAAAATTTCATGATTCCCCTTGATTTGGTTAAGGCGCATACGGGAGCTTGTCAATCGTCTTGGGCTCGTGTTTAGTCAAGAGCTTACCTCGATATTGTAGCTAACTGGACCGAGACAGCTACCGAATTGGGGCCCAACAACACACTTGATGCAATTCCCAATATTGAGAAAATGATAGAAGACTATAGAGACAAAGCATATTGGTCATACCAAAAGCGTGTATACTAAGAAGAGATCGATGAAATCTATATTATAATGTGAGAGTTTACGCTCTCCACTTCTGCCACGTGTCCTTTTCGTTTTGGGCTTTCATTGTGTTTTTTTTGTGTTGTGATTTTGGGCTGTAAAAGCCTTGTGTATTTAGAGCCGAGTAGGCCTGGTGAAACCCTGGGCGCTCCATCTCTTTCGCCATTCTAGATCCTTCGATGAATCCAAGGTGTGACGGTTCCTTTTCCGGCGAAGGCTTGAATGAATCTATCTCCTCAACTCTACAGCCATTCAATGTCGACAAGACGTCTCCTTCTCCAGAAACGCCTTCTATATAGTCCTATATATGGAGGTCGCGTCTGGTGAATTCTCCTTCCTCGCTTAAAGCTTTTTTTAATCTATTCTTTCGTACGAGATAATCTGCCACAGCCGTAACGAAAATGACTTCCGTAGGTGCTCCAGTTCTAACGACTCTGTCGTGTACTCCATTCCAAGAACATCAACAAGCATGGTGAGTTTATGGGGATAACGCTTCTTCTCTTCGATTCTCCCGGAAGCTACCTCAACCGTCGCCAAAATCATCGGCAAGCCCGAGAACGTAATCTCTCTCTCTCTATCTCGATAGAGAGATCATCTTTATTGTTTCTTTTCTCTATTCAATGTTGTTTATGGATCATATGTTTTAGCAATCCATTTATCCGTCTTTTTATAATTAGTTTACATCTCGGCTTTCTGGCTCTGTACAGTGTTGATTTGTGTGAATTTGATTGCAATTTAGTTTCTAACATTTTGCAGTATGTGGTGATTGTGTTGAAAGGCTCAGTGTGTATGGCATTTGGCAGCACAAAGGAACCTCAAGTTTTATGACATCAAGGCAAACCCTATTTCCCTCTCTGATTTCCCCCATTGTTCCTTGTATCTCTCTAGGCCCATCAAACCTCCGATTTTTACCCACTCTTTTTTTTTGGTTTTGTGTTCCTATCTCAAAACGTGTATTGCATTTGTATAAGCCATCTTGATATGTTATTTCTTTTCTCTTCTCGCAGGGATCCTTCTTTGGCTTGAACGGGTCGACTTTGTAAGTTTTGTCGCAGGTAAATAAGTGAATGACATGCACAAAAAAAATATTATGTAACAATGTGTGTGTATTCAAGCTTCTTCTTTCATCTATTAACTTTTACCTATGGGATCATAATTGTTTGGATGGTGAGAATTACAGTGATTGCTACAACTTTTATTTTAGAGCTATCCTTTCTACTGTCATTAGGTATTTGTCAAAGATAATAAATGATCATATTTATTTCATTTGAGTTTAATTTCAGGATTCCGATAAAGTGTTTTTAAAAAGATTATTATTATTGTTGTTGTCATGTCGTTTTGTATATCCAAAAGTTCGTATGAAAATTGTCCATATTAAAAGTACAAATAAACGACCGAATAAATTAGCGACATATTAGGAGAATTCATTAACGTCACTGTCTTTAGAATTTCATCAATGTAAGGTCACCGTTTTTTTCTAAAAATATTGAATCAGACAGGTATATTTTATATTAAATTATTAAAGTTAAGCTAATGGAAACTAACAAAACACTAAGTAAATCAGCAACAATAATTGATGTATAATAAAAACTATTAAAAATAGGAAAACATAATAACAATTTTATAAAAATATAAAATAATAAACTTAAGAACAAAATTATTTATAAAATAAGCAAGATATTATAGTAATTATATTCAAATGAGAGTATCTTTCTAAAACAATCTGTCCTAAAAGAATCTTCGAACCATAGATTCAAGACATATGAAAAAATATGTTTGTTAATTCCGTATGAGATATACAATACAAAACGACTTGATAAACGAATATATAAAAGCATAAATAAAAATATATGAACTACAATAATAGAAAAATGATATTAAATATAAATTACCAGAATAAAGTAGAACAAACTCTATTAAAACCATCTGTGTATTTGCATTATGAAATTTATCTAATTGCAATGAGACTGAAATATTGTATATTACTTTTCTACAGCAACAACAAAAATCATACACAACATCAAACAAAAAAAATCAAAGACCACAGTAATACATGGCATCACCTCTACATATTTAGATAGAGAAACAACTACATTCATAATCCGCGCTTGCGCGGAGGTTTATGTCCCTAGTAAAAATAGAAAAAAGCGACCAACGGATACATCATCCATTGAAGAAAAAAAATAAAAATAGAATGAGAGAAAATAAGATTTTAAAAGAAAAATTAGTTTTTTTTATTTAAAAAAAACAGATATTTGTTGCATTACAAACAGATATTATCAATTTAAAATATTATGCATCTTCTTTAGGAATCTATAGAAATGAAACTACAATTTTGGAAGATCACTAACCAGAAAAGAGAAGATATTTAACTAAAAAGTTTAAAATTGAAAATAAACTAAAATATCACTGGACCTCGGAAAAGAACGAAATTAATACCACGGCAACCACTATGCACACTATAGGTTTATGGTATTGTCTTTATTTAAAAGAATCGTCCATTAATGATTTACTAGACTTTGGCGTGCGGGTATTTGTTTTAAAATAAGTATATAAACATTTCAAAACACAGCAATGTAATGGTTGCACTTACATGTAATATGGCTAGAGATTTAAATTCTTTCTAGATATTTATAAAAAAAGTGCAGATTCAACTTGAATATCCGTTTAAATTATATAAAAATAAATTTAAATTTAAATATATTTTAAAATGCTCAAGATCAAAATTGCAAGTTTGAATAGTTGCATGAATAATTTGAACATCTGTTCAAATTTATAAAAACGAAGGAAAATATTTTAAAAAAAAATTGCTTTTGGAAATGTCATTTTCAAATATAATACACTAACTTTATATTATTTTCAGTGGTATATAAAACAAAATATTTAATAAGGTTTAGATGTTATCATAATATGCATTTGCTTTAAAATAAGGTTTAGTGCAAAGTAAAAGTGCATGTGAACAGAATAATTGGTGCTATATTGAACTAATTATTGTATTAATTTTGATTGGCAGTATGATTAACATAAACAATTATGAAGATTTGTTAACAATAAAAATATGTATTGTGAGAAAAAATATATCGATATATATATCATTAAAAACTTAAAATAATTATAATAAAAAAGTTAGAAAATAATTAAATCACACATGATTGTAGTTAAGATAAAATTGGGAATATCCTTTTTATTGAATGTTTACTGGAAACATCCCTTTCATAATAATAAATTTATTATAAATAAAAAGAAACTAAATAAGGAAAATTGGGTTTTAATTATTAACTTAGTTGTAAATAATGAGATAAGTCAAGGGTTAAGTCATTCTGTCAAAATGATATTTTAATTTTAATAAATAGATGAAAAACATATTAAATTATATATATATTAAAGGATTTAATGAATAATACAGTAAATCGTGATTAGCAAGTTTATATATTATTGTTATTAGTGTGATAGCTTTATTATGTTAATTTAGTAAAATACTCAATAATATAGGAATAGTTAGTTGATTTATTAACAGTTTTGATTTTCCATATCGATAGGAAATTTGAAATTCTTGTTTTAATGCTTTGTCCAACTCTATTGTTAGTTTTCCTTTTTAAAACATAAATTTCAAAATATATATATTTAAAATTAATATATACTAAACCCAATGTTTTTCAAATTTTATTTAATTAATGTTACACATATACTTCGGTTTAATGATGTTATCGTACATTAAAATTAATACAATTATGCTATATTCTGATTTTAATGTTAATTCATTTAGATGTTGGAACTTGATTAAACAATAATGGTTTACTAATATATATAACCCAATTTATGCAGAGATTGAGAACGGTGTGATACTTTCATTGGTCGACGTTTCTGTTTAGTGACGTTCTCGTCAATTGAAATTCGAGTTTATGCAATAGTTCTGGTTTTTAGTGTTAATTCCATTAGATGTTGGCATTTGATTAAACAATATTGGTTTATTAATATATATAACCCAATTTATGGAGAGGCTGAGATTGTAGTGCGACAAAAGAGGAATTCCACTTTATGGCTTGAGATATATAAATGAAATTATTAAGTAATCAAATGTTAATGGGCTTGTTATTCCCATTTTGTAAAATGACGTGAAGGCCTAACAACATAATTAGTCAAATTGTAGAGAAAATATTAATGGCAAAGGTTGTAAATATTAATATAAACTAAGGGCAGATTTCCATTTGTACTTCCCTTTTAATAGATTAGATATATTTTTTTTTTTTTTTGCAAATTTAACTCAAAACTCAAAGTCAAATATAAAACTAACATTTTCTTTTTGTTATCTTTTCTTTTGTCATATTCATACCCACATATTCATATTATTTATGAAAACGCCTTTAAATTTTTATTTGTTTTTTTAAATGGTTCTTTTACTCTTTCAATCTTATCATCTTCAAGTATTTACAAGATTGTCATTACTATCAATATCCTAACCACCATGAACAACCAATTTCAAGCTCTTAATGCACCTAAAATCGATTTATACTATCTCTTATCCAATTGTTATGAACTAAAAACAACATCTCTTTCACTTTGTCTTCATATTCATCCAAAAAACTCAAGCTTTTGATTCAAATTTTTTTATGGTTGGTAGAGCTATTCAAGCATACTATTCTTGATGAGTTACTTTCGTTTGAGGTTCTGGGTGGTTGGAAAAGACTTTGTGTGCTCAGGAATTCATCTCAATAGATTAAGGTATGAAATTGATTTTTTTTTCGGATTTGTTCGCGTCGAAGACTTACCCGTCGTCTGGCTGTAGAAGACTTACGGGTAAGTCTTCTAAGAAAACGGACGACTTACTGTAAGTCTTCCAGCTTTGTTTGTTTAAAAAAATCTAGAGAATACCCTAGACGACTTACTTGCATTTGATAAACGAGTTAGTTTTGCATTTGATAAATGAGTTAGTTTTGCATTTGACCGAATTGTGTCAGATATTTGACTTTTCCTAGACGACTTACCGGTAAGTTGTCTCTGAGAAAACAAAAATTTCAATATTTCAATACTCCGAAGTATGTTGGTAGGCTTTTCATTGATCGTGTTGGAATCATTGATGGGTTGAATACGCAACATATCACTGATGCAATGAAGAACATGTTTGGCATGACGCTTGATTACACCACTTCATACAGAGCATTGTTATATGCACAAACATTGGTGAGAGGATCAGCAGAAGATGGGTATTCGCGTCTGTCATCATATCTCGAGCAAATCTCCTTAAAAAATCTCGGTTTTATCACGGTTATAGAACTTGACTCTATCAATAGATTTAAGTATATATTTCTCTCTTTTGGAGCTTCTATCAGAGGTTTTAAGTATCAGAGAAGGGTCATTGTGGTGGATGGGACTCACCTAAGTGGGAAGTATGAAAGTACTATGTTAGTTGCAGCCGCACAAGATAAAAATTTTCAGATATTTCTATTGGCTTTTGAGATCGTAGATGCTGAAGATGACCTTTCTTGGGAATGGTTTTTCACAAAATTGGCTAGCTGTGTATCTGATGAGCAGCCTCTAGTGATAGTCTCCGACCGGCATGCGGCCATTAAAAGTGTGTGTGATAAGGTGTTTCCCTGGACAACCCGAGGAATATGTTATTGTCACCTTCAAGATAACATTGTCAAAAAGTATAAAGGGAAACATCTCTTGTACTTGGTGAAAGGTGCTGCTTATGCCCATACGGTTTCAGATTTTGACCGGTAAATGGCTGAGATACGGAGTGCAAACCCGGACCATGCAACCTATTTGGAGAATCCCAATGTCAGCCTATGGTCAAGGGTTTATTGTCAGAGGGACATGTATAACATAAAAACAAGCAACATCGCAAAATCTATTAATTCTGCACTGAAGCGAGCTAGAGGATTTCCGATTCAGTTCCTATTAGAGTACATAAGGGAGAAGCTATGAAAGTGGTTTTGGAAAAAGAGAGAAGATGCTTTGAGTCTCCCAAGTCACCATAGTCGGGGTGTTGAATACTTGCTTGATGTTCGATCAGACATAGCTGATACGATGAGGGTCCAACCAATTGATGGATGGCGATTCTTTGGGAAAGGTGGCAAAATGGACTGTGTGGTTGATTTGGAACATGGAAAGTGTGATTGCGGTGCTTATGCAGTGGAGAAAATACCTTGCGCTCATGCTATAGCTGCTGGAACACATGTTGGTTTGAATATCTCCACACTTGTATGTCCAGTGTACTCAAAGGATTATTTGTATGCAGGATACTCGAAGAATATATGTCCTTGTGTTGGACAACAAGTTGAGGAACACACATGCTTTCCTTCGGAGGTAAAACGTGGCCCAGGAAGACAAAAGAAATCAAGATGGAAATCTTGGTTGGAGCTATCCAGGATGAGAGGACACAAATCCCGAAAACAACACATGGTTTATAGATGCTCAAAGTGCAAGGAAACTGGTCATACGAAACCACAATGTAAGGAAACACTAGACGACTAACTTGAAAGTCTTCCAGAAGACCTTCAAGTAAGTCGTCCAGAGTTTATTCCTCCAGAAGACCTTCAAGTAAATCATCTAGAGACCTTAAAGTTAGTTGTCCAAGGTTTATTCTTCCACAAGACCTTAAAGTTAGTCGTCTAGTGGTTAGTCTTCCAGAAGACCTTCAAGTAAGTCGTCCAGAAGACCTTAAAGTTTGTCTATGTATTAAGAATTTGTGTTTAGTCTATGTATTAAGAATTTGTGTCAGCTTCTTTGTCATATTGCACTACCAGTATTAAAGACGACTTAACTTTCAGACGACTTCACTTATAGTTAAGTTGTCCAACATTTCAGACGACTCAACTTTCAATATTCTTAAGTCGTCCAATATTCTGTTAAGTCGTCCAACATTTTAGACGACTTAACTTTCAATATTCTGTTAAGTCGTCCAACATTTTAGACGACTTAACTTTCAACATTCTTTTGAGTCCTCCAATATTATGTTAAGTCGTCCAACATTTCAGAAGACTTTCCAGACGACAAAAAATCCTAATCTATCATACATTAAAAATACAAATCAAGTTCAAGTACACACATTAGGTTACAAATACAAATCTTAATCTATCATACATCATAAGTTACAAGGTTTTCATCAGGGTCCCGGTTTTCTTTCTCATGCTGGCTAGGAAGCTCTTTAAATATATCTAATGTTATCTTATCCCTCATAGACTTCTTGTTGGTCTTAGCAAAGTCTTTTTGGTTAAATGACATCCCAAGAGCATGGCATTCAATGTACCTTAGAGCGTAAACGCCACAATCACCACCTCGGACCTGAGGGATATTTGTTGGTCTCTCATATGTGAATGGTTCCAGTGATAACTTGTCACGTTGTTCGATGAAAGGGCACTTAAAAAGCAGATAAGGGAGCATGTGGAGAAAAGGCTCCATTATCACATCGAGTTTTTCTGGGGAGATACATGCACGAATGTTGTTCCAGAAAACTATGTGCCTCTTAGGGATATATATCCACATAGCAATCCAATGAGTGTCTTTGTGGTTCATTGGCGCATTGATATCATCAATATTCGTCCCCCACATCTTGTCCGATCGACAAAATGATGGTAAAGCACCTGAATAATAATTCCACGCCCACCAGAAGTCTTCTTCCTAAACCGTAGACATCGAGCTTCGGATCCTTAAAATCTACGTAGAAGACTTACCAGACGACTAATGGTAAGTCATCTACGAAGATATCAGAAAGTCATTTAGTAATCAGTTTTGTCATAGTAGAAGATTTACACAATCCTCCAACCAAGATACGGAGGTCCAGAGGACGTGATACCACCAAGTTGGACTTGTACGTGGTTTCTTGTCGATAGGTGTTTTATAATTACTGCAAACACAAAATATTGAAAAACAATCAGTTTTTGTAGACTAAAGCAAGCTATTATGCGAAAAGCAATCACTTACGGATCAATTTTCAACCAACCGGCGAGCTCTTTCAACTTTTCTTATCAATTGGTGCAAAGGTATTATAGCCTCTAGAAAGATTTTTGTTTGGAATGATCACTTTGTCCGTGTTGTTTGCAGTATAAGGAGATTGTTGTGAGGTAGCAAGTTTCCTTGTTCGCTCAGTCTTTGCACGGAAAAGTGCCAAAGCAGCTTCCCTCTTTTCCTTATATCTAGCATCGTGCTACTGTTTATATGCTGGAGTGGGTTTAGATTTGGCCAATAGAACTAGGCTCCCAGATGCGGACTCATCTTCAGCTTTAACACTTTCACCGAGAGGTGTTTTATCCTTCTCCCCATTAACACTTTCACTAACCCTGGGAGAGGCTTGTTTACTAACCTCGGGTTTGTGCAAGGATGTCCCTTTAGGTAAAGAGGTAGTGTGTTGAGAGGATGTCCCTTTAGGTAGAGAGGTGGTGTGTTGAGAGGATATCCCTTTCCCTTGTTTGGTGATACCAACCTTCTTCTCCACTGCTTGCACCCTTTCCGACAGATGCTTGATCTCCTTAAGGTACGTCCCAAACCCTTCCCTTTTTGGTTATCCCAAGCACAGTCGTAGTCACCTCTGAACGAGCCTCTGTGCGAACCTCTTCACTATCCTCTACAAACTTTCCTTCACTCTCCTCTGCAGGTGCCCCTTCACTAGCCTCTTCAGGTACCCCCTTTTTACCCTCTTTATGAGCTTTCTTCCGGGGTTTTGGACTCTCTTCCTTCACCACAACTATCGCTTTCTTCGATGGACTCACAACCGCCGGCTTTGTATTGACCCAAGTACCGGTGACTTCCCAGCAATCCATAGTACACTTCCACGGTCTTTGATTAAACATAACTTTAATTATGTTCTCTGCGGCAAGGTCCTCAGCATCAAAGTCCCATTTTGGAAACATTTCACCATAGTCCTTCTCAACAAATTTCATCACCGTAGTCTTCAGTAAATATAAGATATGAACTTAGATATTTGACGGATTAAGAAAAATAGAAAGAAAAGTCTTCCTAGACGACTTATAATTAAGTCGTCTGGAAAGTCATCTGGTAAGTCTTCCTACTGGAAGAATTTCCAGACGACTTAATTATGGTAGTAAAGGATTGAAGTAAATCATGTTTGCAAATAAATCTTTAAAGCATCTGTGCCCTTTGCCACCCATGTAAGTCCAATATCGGTGGAGACGGTCTGTTTGGTATGAGATTACCATAATTAGCACCCAATTCCGGCAGAGCTGTGTACACCCAGACCTGGAGAGCTTGTGTAAACCCATCAACAATGTAACAGTCCGAAATATCTTTGCCCTTCACATAGTTTATCAGCACCTTAAACGCGACTCTCAAACCATTCTAACTCCATCACTAGCCTTGCCAGACTAACCCTTGTGGCGGTTGAATACTTTCTCCCTTCAATATATCCATGAAGATGGCAATGTACCCGAGCCGCTTGCGATCATACTGAGACCACCATTCGCATCTCTCAAGTGCTGCTATTATCTGCTCAGTAGATGGTCCAACTTTGACATGAACTCCCAACATCCCCCAGAAAGAAGCCATCTCCTTTGTAACAACACACTTCAGTCTCTCAAGTTCCTCGATGTACTCGCAGTTTAAACCAGTGAGGTTTTCAAACTCTAACAGTGAAAACCTCACAGGTTCTGGATCAACGAGACTCCACAGCTCATACTTCTTCTTTATGTCTAGCTGGAAACCGAGCATGTAGTGAACCAGCCTTGAAGCCCAAGCAAATTCCAGCTCTTTAAACTTGATGAAAACTCCCAACTGTGACTCCTTTAGCTCTTCATATTCGTCACCATGAAGAGCTTTCTTTAAAGCAGTATGCAACTTCGAACAATTCGTATGATACGAAATAGCTTTCATTGCGGGGGGCTCTTCCCCTAATGTATGTAACCTACGGGGGAGTTTTGGAATATCCAATTTTTTGACAACTTATAATTAAGTCATCTGGAAAGTCTTCCAGCAGAAATACTTATAATTAAGTCGTCTGGAAGACTTTCTAGACGATTTAATAATAATTCCAAGACTTCCAGTAGAACTTTTTAAAGTAGACCTGAAAATTCAAAGAAGATATAGTCGCATTCGGCACAGCGGCTATAAATCTACCAAAATAGACAACTAAAAAGAAACGCGGTGAGAATGGTGGTGAGAATGGTACTGAGAATGGTGGTGAGAACGGTGGACTTAAGAGACAACGTTTTAACTTACCTCACTAGGATTTACAGACACGTCTATGACAGAAACGCCGCTAGGGTTTATAGACAAACAACGCTAGGGTTTCCTCTCGGATCTGAAATAGAGGAAGCAGCAGTGAGAATAGTGGTGAGAACGACGTGATAACGGCGGAGAGATAACCGGGAGAACGGTGGTGAGAACGATGGATTAGAGAGAATCGATGGAAATCGCCTTCGAAATTGCCTCTTTGAGAGAAACGGCGTTAGGGTTTCTGAATATCGCGAAAAGGTAAAAAAAAAATCTTATGTATGCCCGGTAAATAATCTGGTTAGGTTTAAAAGTACATTAGTAAAATGGTAAAATTAAAGGTTCGGTTCAGTTTGAACTTACATCTAATATGTCGTCTACCGTAAATATATTCACGAGGCGACTTACTAGTAAGTCGGCCCAGACCCTAAATTTAACCCCTAAACTAAACTGACTAAATTAATTAACTAACCACATTATAAAATCAAATTATAATTAAATAGTATTTACTATACACATAAATAAACACACTTAGGTCAATATTAAATTTTTCAAAAAAATATTTATGCTTTCCAAAATCTCACCCTAAGAACACATACAATACTACAACATATGTTGGCAAAACCTAAACCAAAGAATATCATGACTCACTACTTTCACTCATCTATGTTGAAAACAATTAACTTTTGTTATATCTTAATTTATATCTCTTAAAACATACGTTAATTACATGATTTCAATTTTTCACTTATCAAAATATTTTTACAAAAAATTTCAATTATTTTTAAAAAAAACTATACTAGACAACTTACTTGTAAGTCGTCTAGAAGACAGAAGATTTGCGGGGGTTAGAAACGGAAAAAAATGATTTTTTATTTGTTCACAAGAGGCTGGTTGTAATTTCAATAGCCTTTTAAATTACTTTTGCATTTAATTCAAATTTAAGTTTACTTTTGCATTTCAAATTAAGTTTTAAGTTTTTTTGGCAATTTTTCTCATTTATATAATATATTTATTAGAAGGAAAATAGAACTTTCTATTGAACCCAAGTTTTTGTTGATTAAATTTAGAAAAATGAAAAAAAAAGAACAATAACGAGAAATATAATTTCTTTTCATAACAACAATGGCAACAAAAAGTCTGTTTAAATCAAAACTAAAAATAATAAACTAATGTTTTAAAATAAAAAATTAATCTAGTCGGTATTAAGGACAAAAAAGGTTTGAGAATATGCCACAACTAAAAGACTCTAAAATACGTTATCACATGTAATATTCCTCCCAACAAAATAAATGGTAGTTACGTAATTTAACACCCGACGGAAACTAGAAGTTAACAAACAGAGAAAGCGGGTCCCTTATCCATTTACAACTGAACATTTATAAAAGCAGAGAGACTCCTCAAGTCATCTCTCATACCAAAAACAAAAACAAAAACAAATTTCAAGAAAACAAAAACATTCTTTCTTCTCCTTCAATGGCGACGGGAAAGACCTATCACTTCCTTCCCATAGAGCGGTCTTACCACGTAGCCGTCGATTCAGGATTCGAGTTCGACGAGTCCGATCTTTACTCCGACTCGTCTGATTTCCGCAGGAAACTCGTCAAACCCGGTCGAACCGGAATCAAACAGTCGTCTCAGGTTACCTTGACCACCACGACGGCAGGTTCTCTTCCGATGAACGTTCCGGACTGGTCGAAGATTCTCCGGGATGAGAATCGTCACAGCCGAAGGAGAAGCGTCGAAACCGATGTCGATGAGTGCATAGACGGTGGACGACTGCCACCGCATGAGTATCTGGCGAGGACGAGAATGGCTTCGCTCTCGGTGCATGAAGGTGTTGGGAGGACACTGAAAGGGAGAGACCTAAGTAGGATTAGAAATGCAATTTTGGAAAAGACTGGGTTTCTTGATTAATACCTGAAAAGTATAAGGTCCTTTTGGGTTAGTTTTAATACTTTTGATATTGTACTGCTATTCAAGTTTTACTGATGGGAAGAGGCATAATTTTTCTAGAAAATGCCTTTTTAAAATTGTCATTTTTCAGAATATATCATAAAAATTTATCCCCAAGTTTATTGATTACTTCAGAGGGAAGTTTTGATCTCTTTAAATTGTACATCCTCCAAATCTAGGAAATTCTTACACTACTACAAAAATGGGGCTAAAACGAATATATTAGGAAATAGGGGTAAAAAGTTTGATTATTGGTGTGGTTTTTTGGTTTGATGTTGGTGGGGTTTTAAGAAAAGCAGAGGTTACCAATTCATGAAAGTGACATGTAGCTCAAGAATTATTCGCAAATAATCAAATAAGAAGATATTTTATTTGTTTGTATTGTTAAAACCAAACTGAACCGACGTCGAAGACACATTGATTAAAAGTGGACAATTCCATCTAACTTCGTTTGCTTCTGAATTGTCCACGACGACGACTATGTGCATATACAATATACTAGGTGATTCTCAAATATTTACAAAATAATCAATTTATAATAAGGGAAATTGTTAAATATTCACTTCCATTTATAATTTTGAGTTATTTTATAATTTATATTTATGATGAAAAAAGAATCAAGCAAAGTTAGAAATATTTATTCATTTTATTTACAAAGTTTTAAGTTATTTTAATTTATATTATAAAAATAATATTATTATGTTCTCATCTTAGTTAAATGCGATTTCAGGTAAATAGTTTTGATCTCTTCATGCACAGTAAGTATGTCGAACTTTATATATCTTTCTCAAATTTAAAAAAAATTTAGTTTTACTAAATTAAATTGAAATATTATTTTTAATTTCATTTGGTTTGGTTCATTCTCTTAGATTTGTAAATATATATAATTTTTAATTTGATCTTTTTAGGAAAGAAATATAAATTCAGAGGTGCATTAATACATACTTGTAATTTTTTTTGTACATGTTATTTTGGATTTAACTAGAAAAGTTAAAGTGTTGAGGGATTGAAAGTTGTATAAACAAATCAAATCAGACATATTTCAAAACTTTATTGACTAAATACAATTTCATAAGTTAATTATACCCAAAAATTCAAAAGATTGTATTTATATGTTATTCTCATCTTAATTAGATAATTGATTTCAATTATAATATGTCAATTCAAGTATTATTTTTTGGTTATGCTGAGTTGCTTCTATAATTTCAAATTGAACAACTGTTTTTTTGTTTTACGTTAATAAGATTAAAATTAGATTACTATATTCATCTTCATTTAGTTATGTTCATCATTTTAGAGTTTTAAATATATTTTTTAAATCTTATATATGTTATTTTGAAAAAATGAAAACAAAAATATAATGCTGGAATTGCATTAATAAACATAATTATAATATTTTGAAAATTCATGTACACATATGAATATTTTTAAACTAACTAAATCCTATTAATTGGATAATCAATTTTTAGAATTGTAAAGACATTGTATAATTTATATATATTAAAATTAGGTAAAATATTATTTACAATTTTCATCTTTTTCTAATTTGGCATGTGATTTGAGAAATAAGGTATTAGATTATCAGTTTATGTTTTTTAAATGATTTTATTTTTAATTATTAGATCAAAAATATTCACAATAAAATATATATTTTCTTAAAAATATCTAAATTATTTTTTGTCAAGATTTTGTAAATAATCTTATATATATATATATATATTTATTTATTTGAAAATTTCTTGATATATCATTTTTTATTTATGTTGTTTGGGAAATGTAAGAAAAATGAAATTCGTTTATAATACAAAATAGATAAATTTATTTGTGGTTCCTCTTTTATTATATATGTTATTTGGAAAAATAAAATAAAAAGTGATACGGACTTGGATAGGTTGTCTTGCCCATGAATCACTTGAAGGACGTTTGGGAATGGATCCTTGAGCTTTAAGGCTCTCAGATCGTGGATGATCTTCACAATAGGGTTATGGAATATCCTAAGGTTGCTTTGATGCGGCTATCTACGAGTGTAACCTCGTATAGGTTGATGCTTGTTGGAAATCACGTAAACAGAAGAGTTAACTTCCTGGTGATGATAAATGGACATGACCACGTGAATGATCAAGGTAGAGGTCTCCAAAGAGACAAAGTTGAAGCCAAAGCTTAGGTTTTTATTAATAAAGTGCGTAGTTACATTATGTGCAGAGCTTTGGCTTATATAGACAATACTAAAAACCCTAACTAGAAAGCCCTATTCCTAATCTAAAAAGGATAAACTAAAACCTATTTTAATTGGTTTAAGGAAACCCTAACCCTAGTCTAAAAAGAAAAATCTAACTCTAATGGGTTTACAAGAAAATAGAAATACACCTAAGGTAAGTAAACCGGCCAACTTGAACCAAGATGGTCGATCCTTCCACTTCTTGGGCTTGAAAGGCCCTTGTTCAACCTTCTCCAAAATAAGCACGATCCAAATAGCTTTTGGCATGTTCCACTTGTTCCTTAGACTTAATTGATCAATTTAAATCTTCTTCCTGGTCCAAGTACAACTCCAGTCCATTAGCCGCTTCTTTAGCTCCATTGTCGACCATTCCATTCTCCCCCACTCATCTATGTTGCAAGCTGATGATGAGTGTAAGCTTCTGTTGGAATACAGATCATGTCTTGGTCGTCCATCTCCTTGTGGTCGGACTGCCTTGCTGTTGACGATTGATCCAAGTAGTTCTAAGGCCGCATCAAGAGCTCTCAGCTTCTCTTTATCTATTATTTCGTGGAATAAGCCAATAAGCTCCATGTTTTGACCTTTGAACCACACCCTAAAAATGAACTAGCTGGTTCACACATGATCTTTAAATCCTCGAAGTTGAGGCTGATCCAGATCGCATAATCCCCTCCTCCTTTAAAAGGATTTGCCCTCAAATCCATTCCTTCTAATATGATATAACCGTTCATATGCTGCTCCAAATGTGTTGTTCCTTTAGTTAGTGTTTGCCATTGCTCATGTGTACCTTTTTCTCTCCAAGTTGGATTAAGAATTGCATTGGACGTTCGAGTGGCCGGACCAGTCCAATGTGGCTGAGTAAGAGTACATCTCGTTCATCCCTTGTATCACCACGAACCAACCTCATATTGACTTGACAATAACGCTCCATATGATCTGGAGGACGATTTGTGTTACCTCATTTGCCCCTTTTATGCTTTGGTTTGTCATCGCCCTTGCCAAGTTCTAGCAATGTCCATCTCGGATGGTCTTGATTAGTTGTGGAACTAAGCAAAGAGGTGTATTCTTTGTGTTTGCTGCTTGTTTTGGACACACCATCCTCTCCTCCTTCAAAAGGATTTGATCTCAAATCTCGTTCTTTAAGGATGAATGGACAGTATAAGCTCATATTCTCGACGGCTATTGTTTGGACCAGGGTGTTACTCTTGTCTCCTTGCACACACATCTCTCCTCCTGGCTCAAAGACGTGGTTGTGAAGTCCCGTTACAAACCTCAGATGCTCTATGAGATTGAACTGAATACTTACAAGAGGTTTTGTTAGTAAACCATAAGAAAAAAATCTAATGAATCCACCTTGTTCAATCAAAGTCTTAGATGACTCCTTATGAACTACAAGCGCCTCGTTAAGATTTCCTTCTTCAGCCTTGGTTAGATCAGTCACGTGACCACACATGGCAGATTGGTTCTCCTCTTGTTCCAGCTGAATGTCCGAGTTATCTTTTTGCAAAGAAGTAATCGGTTCCTGTACAATCTCTTGTTTCTCCTCAGCTTGTTCCTTCTTATAACAACTTACTTCATCAATTCCTGTTGCTTTTGGTGGTACTGACCTGAGTTTTGGATTTTGTAACACTGCAGTGAGTGATTGATCAATTATGTCCTTGAGGTCATCCCTGAACTGTGGGCTTCCCAAATAGCTGACATAAGCAAGATGCATTTGAAGTAGCTGTGTCTTTCTTTGTGCTTCACGACCATAACAGATCATAAGCTTTTCTTGGGCTGTCTTAGGTCGTGCTCTCATGTGTACATCCTGAATGAGTTGATTCTCTCTTTCACATTCAGCCTGATTCTTGTTTCTTTCTCTCTCTTGCAACAACTCCCTTGTTGCTTTGCGCACATCCTTCTCCTTTGGATTTCTTTTGCTTTCAAAATAAGACATTGAAAATTGTTGGGTATATGATAGATTCACGTGATATTAGGTCAAAACAAAAACCCTTAACCTTTAAAGTGGCTCTGATACCACTTGATACAGCTTTGGATAGGTTGTCTTGCCCATGAATCACTTGAAGGACGTTTGGGAATGGATCCTTGAGCTTTAAGGCTCTCAGATGGTGGATGATCTTCACAATAGGGTTATGGAATACCCTAAGGTTGCTTTGCTGCGGCTATCTACGAATGTAACCTCGTATAGGTTGATGCCTGTTGAAAATCACGTAAACAAAAGAGTTAACTTCCTCGTGATGATAGATGGATATGACCACGTGAATGATCAAGGTAGAGGTCTCCAAAGAGACAAAGTTGAAGCCAAAGCTTAGGTTTTTATTAATAAAGTGCGTAGTTACATTATGTGCAGAGCTTTGGCTTATATAGATAAGACTGAAAACCCTAACTAGAAAGCCATAATCCTAATCTAAAAAGGATAAACTAAAACCTATTTCTAATTGGTTTAATAAAAACCTAACTCTAATGAGTTTACAAGAAAATATAAATACACCTAAGTTAAGTAAACCGACCAACTTGAACCAAGATGGTCGATCCTTCCACTTCTTGGGCTTGAAAGGCCCTTTTTCAACCTTCTCCAACATAAGCACGATCCAAATAGCTTTTGGCCTGTTCCACTTGTTCCTTAGACTTACTTGATCAATGTAAATCTTCTTTCTGGTCCAAGTACAACTCCGGTCCATTAACTGCTTCTTTAGCTCCATTGTCGACCATTCCATTCTCTCCCACTCATCCATGTTGCAAGCTGATGATGAATGCAAGCTCCTGTTGGAGTACTGATCATGTCTTGGTCGTCCATCTCCTTATGGTCGGACTGCCTTGTTGTTGACGGTTGATCCAAGTAGTTCCAAGGCCGCATCAAGAGCTCTCAGCTTCTCTCTATCCAATATTTCGTGGAATAAGCCAATAAGCTTTATGTTCTGACCTTTGAACCACACCCTAAACAATGACCTAGCTGATTCACACATGATCTTTAAATCCTCGAAGTTGAGGCTGATCCAGATCAAATAAAAAAGGAAACTTAATAAAAATCTAATTAACAAAAATACTAAATAAAAAGGAAAATTCATTTAATAATGATAATTAAATTATTATTTTTTAATTCATGAGTGGTACCTCTGTAATTAATTATTTTTAAATTAATGTGAAAGTGACACATACAAAACTGACTTCTCAAATAATATTATAGAGATTTGACATTTTTTCCTAGTTCTTACATATATGTTAGATCCAAAAATGTTAGTTAATCTACTGGAATTACGAGTTGCAAATCCAGAAGTTGTGGAATA
Organism: Moricandia arvensis; assembly: GCA_905132765.1. Taxonomy (NCBI): domain Eukaryota; kingdom Viridiplantae; phylum Streptophyta; class Magnoliopsida; order Brassicales; family Brassicaceae; genus Moricandia; species Moricandia arvensis. The sequence continues at coordinate 46,598 of CAJHQP010001103.1, forward strand.
GAAATGACGTGATAGGTTCATTTTCTTTTAAAGAAAAGTTAATATATTTCTTTTAAAGAAAAGTTAATCTATTACTCAAACTAGAGTTAGTATGAATATATATACTGGAATATAACAATCAACAAAACATAAATCGCTATGAAAACATGAGCGATCTTGACTGATGATTTTACCATCTGATTTTGCCGGCCTTAGATGGGTAAAAAGGTTAAAATTCTTAAATTGTCCTTGTAGAGATGTTTAATTTCAAAAGTTACGTTTAGAAGTTGGACCATGCCATCGGTTCTTGAATCAACGAAAGAAGATATTTACAATCTATCGAGAGTGCTACTCTCTATAGTCCAAGTAAGAGCTTCAAGTTCTGCATGCAGAGGGGACAAGGGTCTTCCTTTGTTTCGCAATCCCAATAGTTGCTCCATCTCCACTTCATCTTTCCAAACTCAATCATATCAATTGAATCGTGATTCAGAGATCCACGATCCATCTACCAGACATATACTGTGCAAACATATGGCTTCATGGATTTGTGGCTGGTGTTGTGAGTGAGGTCATTCCATGGTATTTGTATTTGCATCAAACCATGCTCAACTACCAGTTCTAATTGGTCTCTTTTGATTTCTCTCAACATTTTATCATTACGGAGTTTCTAGATATACAAGATTATCCGTGGATAAAGACTTTCATCCAGATCTTGATCTTTTATGTCATTCTTTCTCTAGAACTAATAATCCAAATTGAAATACACAATTGATATTGGGAAAAATTTTGGGCATGATGGAGTAGCGAAAGTGACAACATCTGAAAGGCATGTGAACTTTCAAAAATTGCATGATTGACAAATTCATCTTGTTCTCCACAATTAGGATAATAATTTTCACATCGCATATAAAGATGTGTTAAATTCTTCCTCCTAATTGCTAAATGTTCTGTTACCATATGTCATATAAGATCATGACTCTTTTGTGAGGCATTGATTCTCCAAAAAAAAGCTTGTAGCTTTGTGAAACTAGGTTCGGTTATCAAAGTTTCAGGTTCACATCAGAGAATATTTTGTGTAGCTCTAGAAAACTTTTTCTTCTGTACTGGATTGGCTAACTACCAAGATACGAATGAGCTGAATATCCTCTAGAGAAACTAAGTTCTCCATAATATCCACATTCCACTCTTTAGGCTTTCCATGTATGAAATCACTCACCATCATCCTTGGATGTACTGCTGGTGCGTTAGTTCGAGTTTGTCTTGTTGGGATCGTAAGAATCCATGCGTTTTCCCTTAATCGAATCTGAAAACCTTAGTGCACTTTATGTCGGATTTCAATTGTAAATAAGGTCCAAGCCACCATTAAACTTGTACATACATAAGAAGTGCTAGCAGTAGATGTTGCTCGCAAAGGCGAAGTGAGTCTATAGTACTTCTCACAAAGAACTCTTGCAAGTAGGGAGCCTGGAATTAGGATAAACCATCACAATTGTCTTGCTAACAAAGCCAAATTAAATTCATGGATCAACTGAAACCCAATTTCACATTCTTCTTTCTGGATGCACATTTCCTCCTATTTCGCCCAATGTAGTCCTCGTTTAAACGGGTTGGAGCTCCACCAAAGTCGTGCAATGAAATTCGTCAGATTTTTGCAGACCTCTGAAGGTATTAAAAACTCGACATGACATACATAGGTAGCTAAACCTATCGAATTTATAAGAATCTCTTTTCCGCCTTTAGTTAGCCAGCGAGCTGACCATCGATTAATCATATGCTCAAGTTTATCCCTTAAGAACACAGAAGTTTGCATTTTGGTCAACTTGTGCCATCTGCTATTCCCAAGTACGATCCCGTTCCGCCTTCATTATCAATGCCCTCAAAGAAAATTTGATTTCGTTCATTACACTCACTGGAACACCTTTTACAAAGTGAAACGAAGACTTCTCAAAATTAATACACTGCTCTAGTGCTTTTTATTGGGGTTACAAGAGAGGCATGCAATTTTGTGATTGTTGTTACATACAATATTTGATATCTAACTATTATTTTGCCAAGCGAATAAGGGAAATGGCACCACAATTACGCAGAATTTCAAAGTTTATGAGCTATTCTCTCGATAAAATACCAGTTGAAACAAATTGGCAATTACTTTGTACAACTCAGTATTTAGAAAACGTTTTATAAACATGTAGAGATCATAATTTTTGGAAATAGATTACTTCCCTCAAAAAAGCACACAAGTAAACTGAACTTGGCCCAATTAATTAAAATGCAATCAAATGAATATGCTGACTTATAGGAAAAAAAAGAAACGATTCGGCTATAAAAAAGAAAATCTTGTTTGAAAAATGGCCATTCACAAACACATAAAAATCAACACAAGAACTAGGGCTTACATAAATTTACATGTTCTAGTAAAATTCACCTCTTAACGATTTCATCGTCTTTTTCCTTGTAATTGTTCTTTGATCTATCAACAAACCTATTTCAAATAACTCATAGCCGAATTCATTCCTATTTCAGGTATATCCTGAATTTAGGCTAAACAATTGGCGTCAAGAAAGATCAAATATGGCTGGAGACAACACTCAAACCGGCATAGGTACTATTCCAGCGGTTACAAATCTCACCACCATGGTGAATATTATGCAAGACCTGATGGAATATCTTAGTCAACAAGAAACATCAAAAAATCAACTAACGAGCGTCTAGATGTCCTAGCCGCCACCTTTACGCTGCCTACAAAAAATGATGTAGAAGCCAAAACTACAAGACATCACTCTTCGAGACAAATAATCCTACATGTCAAAAAGCCACCGCGATTCAAGATAACCATGCAACAGCCCAACTAATCGCCATTTTGCAGAACAGAATACGTGATATCTCGTTAAAGATCCACATGGTAACAATTTCGGCTCCCAAGATAATATGTATCGTCACTACAATGCAGAGGACCCCCTTTAGAAAAAAAGATTATTGAAATCTGAGTTCGTCATATGGATAAGCTGAAAGTCCCATCTTTCTCAGCTAATTTTGATCACATGAATGCGTTCAACATAGCTATGGGATAAGCACACTTTACCATTGAGGATAAGAATGGGGGATACTGTCAGTTGTTCATGGAAAGTCTCAATGCACCGTACATGGTTCTTAAGGCTCTCAGAGAACTTCGTCGATAGTTTTCACGATTGAACTACTAAGGTCCTCTAACACAATTCAATGTTCATCCGATAGGGAGCCTCAGCCATTGATATATGAAAGCTGTCACATACAGCAAAGGAAGGACTTAGGGGTTTTATGGAAATATTAAAATGGCTGGTCTCCAAGGTGCACGTTATGACGACACAACAGTTGAGGATCTGTGGAACAAACTCTGGATACCCTCGCCCTTTGGAGTGGATTTATACCACGACAACAGCATTGACTTGGAGGATTCTCTCCATCATGCCAAATACTTCATAACTATGGAGGACTATAAAAATTCCTACATGATTAAGCATAATACGATGAAAAGCTTCGTAGCCACAAAAGTGACAAACGCTTACCAGGAATCCTAATGAGATTCTTCCTATGATAAGCATGATAAGAAGAAGTCAAATATCTACTATGTCATCGAGACCAAAACTTATTGATTCAGCTGAAATCTCACGGAACAATGATATATCTTGGTTTTTTTATGGATTTTTGACTTTGGTATAAGTCCGATTGTAGAGTTTATATTATTTTTTGGAGTCTGTGTTAGAGTTTTACAGGTTCAGGTAAGTCTTAGCACATATTGAAGCTTTGGAGATATTTGGAGCATCAATGGAATTTGAACTAAAAAGATCATCTTGAAAATGCATTTCTAGACAGGATGTCGTTCGACACCTGATATGCTCAAATTAACCTCAAGCAACTCTCCCAAATAAGAGTGACATCGTAGTATTTGAGGATCAAATACAAAAGGAATGACGATCACACAACTAACTATCAGTTTCTTGTTAAGCTAAGTCAAAAATATCAGGCAGTAAACAAAACAATAGGCAGTAAACAAAACAATAAGATTGATCAGTTTGTAAGATATCATGAAAAAGCGCTATACTCAGGGATTTACTAATTAAGAGATTCAAAACATAAAGCAGTAGATGCCAAGGGTTTTGTTAGGTTCAATTCTAGAATTCAAATGCAAACAACAAGTTATCCAACTTTTGATGCGATAAACTATAATATGTATAATTACAATCAAATGCCAAATTTGAATTTTTGTTGGGGATATGATGAATCAAACAACCATTAGATTCAATTTGAATTTATAGTAGAATATTCTATTTTCATAACTTATCATGAAAGCTAGATCATGTACAAACACCTACACTTTACTATATAAACAAAACATTCTCACAAGAAAAAGAAGAAATTTTTGAACTCTGTACGCTCTTAACGTTTTTGTTAGTTTTGATTTAATAATTATATTATTTTACATTGTTTACGTATTTTATTATATATTGTATGCAAATGAACTAATATCACCTTCTTTATGAACGACAATTATCTATATTATTAAAACTGAAGTACCATTTGATACTGTCTGGAAACATGGATAGCAATATTAAAAAAAATAATTGTTTGGAAACATGGATAACAATATAAAGAAATGAATATGTTTGGAAACATGAAAAGCAATATTAAATACTTCATTTTTATTTTTTTATTTACAATTCTACCACTGCATTTAAAATCTATTAAAAATCTATATTATAAAAAATGAAGTACTGTTTGAAAACATAAATAACAGTATTAAAAAATTGTTTGGAAAAATGAATATCAGTATGAAGAAATGAGTATGTTTGGAAACATGAATAGCAATATTAAATACTTCATTATAATCTTTTTTATTTATAGATTCTTCTACTGTATTTAAAATCTATTAAAAATCTATATTATTAAAACTGAATTACCATTTGATATTGTTTGGAAACATGAATAGCAATATTAAAAAATTGTTTGGAAGCATATAGAGCAGTATAAAGAAATGAGTATGTTTGAAAACAAGAATAGCAGTATTAAATACTTCATTTTAATACTTACTTTTATTTACATACTAGGTGACCGGCCCGCACCCTGTGCGGGCATGAACATATTTAGTTATGGACTTAATAGTGGTTGGGTTTTGGCTGGCACGGATTTTATATCATAAGACCACTGTGTTTGGGGTAAAGCAACGACACATGCAAATGCTGATACTTTATTACATAGAAAATACATACACATTAGAAGAAGAAAATATAATTTAAAGGGAGGAATGAATGTTATCACATACTGGTTCAAAAGCCTTAATCTCTCCTTTTCGATCTTTAAGGATTCGATGGTGAACATCTGCAAGAACACAGACAAACCCAATGTGAAGCGACATGGACATTGAGAGGTGAGAAAGAATATAGGCATCAGATATATCGATACTCACCAGTGTTTCAGGGTCATAGCTATACTCATGCGGGGTGTCTTGAGGGTTGTGTATCCACAAGAAGATGATAGTTTCATGTTTTTAAAGTGAAAAAGTGATCATTTATAGCTAAGCCTACTTACTTGAGGCGGAGTTCTCGAGCCTTGTTCCTCAAAGCTGTTCTTCTCCTTGACAAAAGGGATTGGTAGGAGAAATCCTCTTTCTCTTTTTCGTCAAGCCATGTATTTTCCATAATATCGCAATCAACAATCTGAAATGGAGGTTAAAATCGGCATATATACACAAAAGGGTGTTAAAACTTTTGAGCTTAAGATGATATTTTTACCTGCGTGAGTAATAATTCTTGTTATGTCTGAAACAAAGGTAAAGGTTATTAAACAAGTTATAATCAAAACCAAGATGATTGGGTTGGGAAAGAAAAAAAAACCTTATATGTTTGTTCTTCCACAATCTAGAACTCCTTCCTTAACATACTTTCAAGTGAATCGAGCTCCGTGTAACTCAGACCCTCTAAACCCTCACGATTTAGTTTCCTGAAATAATAATAATAATAATAATAATAATAATAATAATCATAATAATAAACATAATAATAATAATAATAATAATAATAATAATAATAATAATAATAATAATAATAATAATAATAATAATGGTTTCAACAAATTCAAGAAGCATAAAGTGCATGGGGAAAAAATGATAGGAGTCATACTCGTTGGAAATCTGTAACAACTTGATCTCCTCTTGCTGTAAGAACACACAAGAAAATATTATAAGAATAAAAAAACAAAAGTTGTGTTGTTGTTTTATTTTTTCTCAAATGAACATGGAATGTCATACCAATTCTTGGATAACTTGTATATATTGGAGCCTTTGTTGTACAGATCTGCATGTAGTTCTGTAGAGAAGAACAAATAAGTCAGTCTCATCAACAAGATAGAAACCAAAACCTAAGCTAGTAAAGATTCTAGGGTTCCAAACCCAGAGCAACAGATAACTCATTCAGATTCAACTGCTCTCAACAACAAACCCTAAGAGATTACCTGGACATCTCTCTCTCTCTCTGGCCTCCCGCTTCCACCTACCGTTTCCAAATTCACTTTTGAATAATAATGCGATCCATAACATCCTAATTTATAGATTTCTTGAACTCGTAATGGACCCGTAACACAGGCCCAACATTATATAAACCCTTATGTTAAGAATCTGAATAATACTGTCTATACTATATTATTGTTTTAATAAAAATTTTTATAGTTTCTTGTTTCTACGTGGAGCTATTTCAAGTCACAAAAATAGCAAAGAGAAATTAAAAATCTATATTTATACTATTATTTGAGAAGTGAATTTGATGATTCATCAATTTTCCATGAATTTAGGTAATTTTGTTTATTTGTCATATTTTTAATAATTATATATATAATTTATTATATAATAAAATGAATTTATATTAATAATATTTTATTTTTATATAATAAGATAACTCTTATTGATAATACTATTATCTTAAAAATATTTTCTATTATCTATACTATTATTTGAGAAATGAATCTCCTTATTTATCATCTTATCCGTAATTTTAGGTAATTTTATTTTTTTACTTATTTGTCATATTTCAATAATTTTGTATATAATAAAAATATTTTTCTATTATCTACACTATTATTTGAAAAGTGAATCTGGTGATTTGTCAACTTGCCCTTGATTTTTGATAAAAAAAATTTTACTTGCTTCCCATATTTTAATAATTTTGTATATAATTTATTATTTAATTAAACAAATGTATATCGATAATATTATATTCTTAGAAAATATGATAATTTTATGTATTATATTGTTATCTTTAAAATATATCTTTCTATTGTAAAATTTTAAAAAATAAAATATAAAAATTATATCTATACTATTATTGAAGAAGTGAATTTGATTACTTGTAATGTTTTTCTTAATTTTAGGTAATTTTACTTATTTAATGTTTTTATGATTTGATTAATGAATCATCAATTCGAATTAATAATATTATTTCAATTTAGTTAAATAAGTAAAAATAAAGATTATAATAGAATTCTAAATATTTTAGTTGATCTAATCTTTAATATGATAAAAAAATTCAAACTTATTATTTACGAATTTGACATAGATACTATATATCTCACAATTCATATATTGCACTTTCTCTTTTTGTTTTCTATTTTTTTTATAATTATGAGTGCATGTTATTCTTTCTTTATAAATCAATCTTGAGTTCTCTTTGGATTTTTATCAAAACAATGATCAAAATTATTATAAATTTTAAATATATATAAAATTTACTTAACGTAAATAATATAAAATTTACTTAACGTAAATAATATAAAATTTACTTAACGTACAAGACCTTGTGCACCTGTACAAACAACTAATCAAGTCAGAAAACTATAATACAAACACATCAAGATGAATAATGAAATAAAGAAACAAACAAACCTTGTTCTACAAGGACGTCATCTACAACTTTGGCAACCTGCAACACATATTTACAAAACAATTCGAATATTAACCAAGGAAACTGGAGTAAGCGTGAAACAAAAAATAATAATTCCATTTTAAAAATCTTATTAAAATGTTCATATTGTCAGTTTCCTAATCCAAACACTCCATACTTCAAGTTCTTAAGCCATTCTCCTCTGTCATTCCCATGTAACACACATGTCTAAAACTTCAGAAACAAGTAAACAGAACTAAACAAGCCATGCAAAGAAAAAAAAAGATTCACCTTTGTTATGATTTAATCCTTCGACATTGACCTCTATATATATGAAGTGAATCATATAGGTTTGTAACGACGCCAATCAAATATTCATAAAATAAATTATGGAACCGTTTAAGTAAAGATAGTTAATTTTTTAGAAGAAAATTAAATGCATATGATACGATTTTAACTTGCGCAAGTAATCAATATGATTTACCGTATTTTTAGTAAGGGATAGTAGTAAATTATGTATTAATTAATATTCTTGCGCAAGTAATCAATATGATTTACCGTATTTTTAGTAAATGATAGTAGTAAATACATGTATTAATTAATATTCTTGCGCAGATAATATTAATTACTTTCTTACTTCTTCAATCTGTCTTATTTATTTAATAAGTATTCAATTCATTAAACATATAAATATTCTTGCGCAAGTAATATTAATTACTTTCTTACTCCTTCAATCGATCTTATTTTTTTAGTAAGTATTCAATGCATTAAACATATAAATATTCTTGCTCAAGTAATATTAATTACTTTCCTACTCCTTCATTCGGTCTTATTTTTTTAGTAAGTATTCAATGCATTAAACATATAAATATTCTTGCGCAAGTAATATTAATTACTTTCCTACTCCTTCAATCTGTCTTATTTTTTAGTAAGTATTCAATGCATTAAACAAAATAAAGTTAGTATTTATAGGGCTTCCCTTTTTTGTTATGTCGATGAGAAAAATAAATCAAAAATGAATTTCCGAAAAATCAACCAATAGAATCGCGTTATTTCGGCTGAGAAGGGCTCTGTGAGCGCCATGTGTCAAATGTACTTCTCATTTAATAGTAAGGAGGATTCTGTCACTGCATTTAAAATTAAATTAAAATAAGTAATTATAGTTCCAAATCTTATCTAACCACATCGAGATCCATATGTTGACCGTTAATCATTTTAATTAAACCGGTATTATGCTATTAACTGCTATAACAAAATTATTCAATCACTCAGAATGTTAAAGAGTCAGACCGTTTAATATACTACATCAAACTGGATCAAGTTATTAAATTTTAAAAACAATATTATGTACAAATAAACAAAAATTATTATCAAAAATCTACATAATTAAAAGGGGAATTTACCAAATATGACTCAAAACTTGATTTTAAATGCAAAAGTTTACCCCAACTCAAATCAAACGCAAAAGTAACTCAAAAAACTAGTGAAATTACAAAAATCACCTCATGACTAAACAAAAAAAACAGTATTGTAGTTTACTATTATAACCATGCGATTGAGAAGACTTTCAGGGAAGTTTTCCATGAAAGTCTTCTCATGATGTAGATCTTAAAAATAATATATATATTTTATAAAAACATATTTTGATTAGTAAAATATCCTAATATTGTAATTATAGACATTTATAAATGACGTAAATTTAGATTTGTTAAAATTGAATAGTTTTCAACATATATGAATGAATGTAAGTTAGTCATGATATTCTTTAGTTTAGTGTTTGATAACTCTGTTATAGTATTGTATGTGTTTTTAGGGTTAGATTGTGGTATCTTAATTTTTTTTTAAAAAAAGTAAATTTGACATATATGTGTTTAGTTTTGTATATATTAAACATTTTATAAGTTTATTTTAAGTTTAATAAAGTTTTGGTATGTGATTTATAATATATTTGTTTTTAGAATTTTGGAAGACTTAAATTTTCGAAGATATAATGCAATAGAAGATTTTTTGGAAGAGTTAACTACCATTTCTCGCTTAAAATTTTAGAAGAATTTAGGTTTTCTGCCTATTGTTAAGTCTTCCAATAATTCTTCCATAAGTTTTCTAGTGGAAGTCTTAAGTCTTCCATAAGATCTAGTGTATTAGATCTTAAAAATAATTTAATAATTTCGTAAAAAATATTTTGGTTGGGGAAAAATCCTAATTATCAAATTATAGATATTTTAAGTGATATAAATATATATTTTAATGTTTATTTAAGTTTTATGAAGTGTTTGTTTCTAATTAGTTAGTTATTTTGAGTTTAGTGTATATGTGACTTAAGTATTCCAACAACTAATGCACTAGAAGACTTTCACGGAAGTTTTCCGGGCGAATAGTAAACTTAGGATTTAGAAGACTTTCAAGTAAGTCTTCGAGGATGTATTCTATTAGAAGACTTACTTGAAAGTCTTATGAATCAAAAATATTTAATTTTATTAATTTTTTTGTCTTTTTATATAAAGAAAAATTTACACATTAGAATACGATGAAAGCTTCCCACTATCGCTTAGATCTTCTGATACATCACCTCCCTCATCATCTGCCTTAGGCAGAGGTGGATCCATTAATCTAGATTCAGTTATAACCGCAATCGCTAGGTATCGCATTCACCATCGCTAGGTATCTATTATTACTTCTTTATTGCTTACAAAGATAGCTTTGAGAAAGACCAATAAGAGATATCTATTGAAAATATATATATGTTTACATTAGAATTTAAACTGATAAATTGAGGATGTAATGAGAACTTCACAAAAAAATGTGGTGCATTTTAATAAAAATTAGATTCAGATATGCACACCCATACAGGTTATTTTCCGATATTATAATCATTTGATAAAAGATACTGATGCATTTTTTCATATAAATTGGAAAATATTTTTTTGAGTTATAAATATCAAAGGATATTCAAAAATATTTGTATGTTTTCATATTGAATTTATAGAGTAAAATTGTTTTAAGACAGAATATTCTTAGAGTTGTTAACAATTTGTTAAGTTTTTGAACTATATGCGATCTCAAATCTAATATATGATTAGATATTTATGTTTCCAACAAAATTTTGAAATTTTCTCTATGATATATCAGGTTTAACAGCCAAATAAAAGATTTAGTTTTCATTAATTTTTATTAATTTTATTATTGATTGGAGTGGCTTTTGTGTTGGTTTTAATTTTGATTTTATTTTGATCATTTATAATTTGACAGTGTGTAAATTTAGAGTAAATGAGAAATATGGAGATCATGATCTACGTAAGCTAGAGTTTTGAAGATCAAATAACAATTGGGAATACTTTGTTTTCAGAGAGAGAAAGAGGGAGAGGTAAGTGAACAAAATAGTAGGCGATTAATGTTATCATATCTTTTACTTATATTATACTTGATACATAAATGACAATGGTATAATATAGAGATATATATATAATATTGCTTTCTCTCCTATATCACTATTCGTGATTCTCGCTCTATAAATATTCATCAATTCTATCTTGCTTTCTCCACCTTTGTCTGATGGTATCAGAGCCATGGTTGAGTGGACGTCTAAGATTTGAGTTTTTGGTGGTCTACTAATCTTTCGGTCTTTAGTTCTTATAAGATAAAATCTTAGTCCTCCTGATTGTTTTTGCCGATTTAAGCAAGGTCCTAAGTCTCGTAGGTATTGGGAAAACAAAACCTATCTCTAGACAGGATTATAAGGAGTCATAGATTTTAACCTTTATTATCAAAAATGGAATCATATTTTAGATCTTCATCATACAAATCCCAATCTGCCTCCACTTCTTCCAGATCAAAGAAGAAAGCTATAAAAGATTAAAAAAGATAATAACTAGTCAAGAAACAACTATAGATGATATCCAAGGATCAATTGATAATTGGGAGATCCCAAGAGTTCATAAAGATCAAATTTACCAAATCTCGAAAATTAATTTTCTAAGAACAAATTTTTTTATAAAACCAAGGAGCGTGATATTCAACTTACAACACTTTTTGAGATGATTTATTTATTTTATGAAAGTGCTTTACAAAGGCACATAGAAAAGAATTTTAAATATATTCATATTGGTTTGGTTCAAGTCGGTATAAAACCTCTTTCAAAAGAAGGGTTAAATACTTCAATATTAGCTATTTTAAGAGACACACGATTTAAAGTATTTGAAGATTCTTTGTTGAGCTCGGTTGAATCTAGTTTAGGTACTGGACCAATTTCATTTGATTGCTATCCAAACTTTACTGTTTCTCTAAATGACAAAAATATATTAAAATCTTTGGTGTTACAAGTTAAATCGCACAACTATGAAATGATTGAAGGATCAATTCCAATTGCTTTGATTTTTAGAGTTCATTGCAAAGCTATAACGAGTGTTTTTACTTCAAAAGTAAAATTTTCCAGCAAAAAAAGAGAGACCTTGTTGCTTCAAACAGATCTTTCAAGATCCAACTCCATTATTCCGAGATCCATCTAGTGGAAATATATAAATCTTCCAGATGATTGGGTCCTCGAAGGAGCTGTCCAACCAAAACTCCATAACCTCAAGAATCTATAGAACCAAATACACATTTAAAACATATTGAGCAATTTCGTGATGGAAAAGTAAAACTATCGTTTATTAGAAATAACCAAGATAGAATTGATGAATATTTATGTGAATCTTCTTCTAATCCGGAAACTATTGATTTAGAAAGAGTCTCACAGTTAGGTCTTGATTTTGCTAGAGAAGAAAAGAGTATGAAGTTCGTCCTCGGTTTTTAACCTCGAATATTCCAAATTTTGTTTTAAGAAATGTTAACTTTCGGTCACAAATACCAAAACCGGTTTACTCTGCGGAAAACGATCTTTCACAAAATGAATTTAATACAAATTTTGAGCCAACAAGTCCAACTTTTTCAGCCATTACAGATAACATGTTAAATGAATTAATTTTTTTAGAAAAATAATTTTCAATTGACAAAGAGCTTTTAAGAGATGATTTTTACTCTAAAAATAATAGTAAAAAAGCTTCGGTTCTTCAGAAACTTTAAAAAAAAAGAAATAACATTCAGAATGAATTTTACAATTTTTTACAAAAACATAAAATACAAATTTTAGTTTTTAACTAGTTTGAAGATTATGCTTTTGAAAACAATATAAATTTCCCTTTTTCTAAAACAGTAAATCCAATTACCAATCGCAATAAAACTCCTGAATGGGAAACACTTGCTAATGTTAAAATTATTAACTATCTTCTATCCGAAGGGATAAAACTAGATTGGTTAGGAACACCAATCGAAGCAATTCCTTTTGAATGACCACAAGAAGATGATAAAGCTAATATAAAAATATCATTGTTCAAAACAATTTTTCAAACAGTAATCTTGGTACAATAAGCAAGCAATTTGATAGGATTGAGAAATCAATACAAAATCAACACCATATTCCAGTGGAATCTCCTTCCGAAAATAAAAACAAAAGTCCCATGTTTAAACCTTTCCAAATTTCAAATTCAAGTGTCAAAACTTACCAAGACACAAACCTAGAATTCATCCGTGCTCTCCAAAATCAATTAAGTAAAATTGAAGTAGGAGATAATAGCACGCCACATATTTCTGATATCCCGATACTCCAACTTCCAAAATCCAAATAAATACCCTAGCCAACGATTCAAACATTAGTGAATGCTCTGATCAAAATTTTGTCCCAAAAATAAAATGTCTTGATTGGCAAAACCATCAAGATCGTCAACTAATCTCAGCCCCTGATCTAGAACAAATCCAACCGATAGAGCAATCTAGGTTTAACTCATCATCAGTCTATGACCGGAATATTGATGGTATATCTGAATATAATATTTTTAACTTCCTCCAAAAAATGACAATGGAAGCAAACGCCTATAGAACTAATATAGAAAATGAGGATAAAACCGTAGCTGAACTCCTCATAGCTGGTTTTTCGGGACAGCTTAAAGGATGGTGGGATAATTACCTAACCAATCAGCAACGACACAGAAATCCTCGATTCAATTAAAATGGATGAAGATAATGTGCCAATCCTAGATAATCTCGAAAATCCTCAACAAGATGTTGTCGCTATATTAGTCATAGCCATAACCTTGCATTTTATAGGAGATCCTTCGGTCCTTAGAGATAAATATGCTGAAATTCTTTCAAATCGTAAATGCAAAAAAACTACAAAAATACATTTCTTACTAGAGTCTTACTCCGTCAAAATTCTAACCAACCTTTTTGGAAAGAAAAATTCCTAGCTGGCCTTCGTACTCTTTTAGGAAACAAAGTTAGAAACGAAATTAGAGATTCCATGGGAACCCAAATAATAGATTATGATGATTTCACTTATGGAGAGTTGATCAGCATTGTTCAACAAGAAGGTCTTAGGATATGCCAAGACCTGAAACTCTAGAAACATCTTAAGTGGGAACTCAAAAGAACGAACGCAGAATTAGGATCTTTTTGTAAACAATTTGAAATAGACCCTAATCATGGTAGTAGATCTTGTGTAGAAGATTGCAACAAAAACTACTATTCTAAGAATAAGCCTAGAAAAATTTCTAGAAACTATAAGAGTTTTAGAAGTCGTGAAAATTCATGGAAAAAACCCCAAAACAAATTTCCTTCAAAGGAATCCCCAGCCAAAAAAGACTTTATGGAAAAACCTTACATGCTTCAAATGCAATAAGAAAGGTCACACTTCAAAGTTTTGCCGAATTAATCGCAAAATCCATGACCTAAACCTCGGAGAAGAAATTTCAAGTAAAATATATAATCTCTTAAATGATTTTTCCTCATCAGAAGACTTTGACTAATCCATGGCTTCTGAAAAAGCCCTTCAAGTTGATGAACTAAATAGTTCATCATCTAGTTTAGAGTCAAATGAAAAGAATATCTATGTCCTCACTAAAGATCTAGAATTACAACTTGAAGGATTGAATTTCATTTCTTATCTAAGCTTAAAACAGTAATTTCTTGAGAAAATCATCTCCTCTTTAAATGAAAAAGATACTAATAACATAGATAGATCCTCTCATGGTCCAACTTCCTCCAAATCCTCTTATGATCTCACTACCATTCTCAACAAAAGAAAAAAGGACACCTCGAAAACAATAATACAAGATCTTAGAACTGAGATAAAAGAAGTAAAAAATGATTTAAAAATCCTCAAGGAAAAACAAAAGAACATTCTGAATATTTTCACTCAATTATATCTTTTATCAAATATCATCATGATTCTAGTTCGGAAGAACAAGAAAATGATTGTTTAAACAATGAAGGTGAAAATCTCAAAGAACAAATTCAATCTCTAGATATGCCCCCAAATGATTTCCTTTTGGTTCTAAGAGAAATAACTTCTCGAAAATATAAAATTAAGATTACCATTGTTTTCTGAAAATTACAAAATTGATATAATTGCTTTGTTCGACATTGGTGCAAACTTTAACTGCATCAAGTATGGGCTTGTTCCAAAATGTTTTCATCTAGAAACTAAAGAAAAGTTATATGCTGCAAATAACTCTAAACTTCGTATAACATCTAAAGCAGAAGCTTCAATATAAAAAATATCCTTATTAAAACTGCATTTGTTCTCACAAATGATATATATCAAAATGTTATTTTAGGAACATCGTTTTTTAATTTGATCACACCATATAAAGTTATGGATGATGAAATTTTCATTAAAAATCAAAATATAAATTTATCTTTTAAATTTATTGAAACACCGAAAAAAACGAAGTCAAAATTTAATAAAAACTTGTTCAATACAAGAAAAATTTATAAACTCTTTAATCCATAGCAAAACCTTCCACCTATAAAAGTTAAAATCAGAAGTTTTACCTCAAAAGACCTTAAAAACCTTAAATTCAAAAGCTATAAAAGAGAAAATTTTGAAGTTAAAAAAATTATTTGAGAAAGAAATTTGTTCAGTTACCAACTGCTTTTTGGAATAGAAAACAACATATTGATGATTTACCCTATGATAAAAAAATTTCTTGAAAAAGAGATTCCCAAAAAAGCTCGTCCAATTCAAATGAACTCATAACTAGAAAAACATTGTAGAAAAGAAATTTCGGATCTTATAGAAAAAGGATTGATCTTGAAATCAAGATATCCTTGGTCTTGTGCTGTTTTTTTTATGTAAATTAAAATTCTGAAATTGAAAGAGTAACCCCAAAATTAGTTATTAATTACAAACCTTTAAACACTCCCTTAAAATGGGTTAGATATCCAATACCAAATAAAATTTTTTACTTCAAAGACTTTACTCTGCCCACATATTTTCAAAGTTCGATCTAAAATCAAGATTTTGGCAAATTCAGATATCTGAAAATGATCGTTATAAAACAGCATTTACAGTTCCTTTTGGTCAGTACCAATGGAATGTAATGCCATTTGGTTTTAAAAAAATGCACCTTCCGAATTTCAAAGAATCATAAATGATATTTTCTCTGATTACTCAAAATTTTGCATTGTTTACATTGATGATATACTAATATTTTCACATTCTATTGATGAACATTTCAAAATCTCAAAACATTTTATTACGTTGCGAGAAAAAATGGCCTTGTTGTTTCCAAAACAAAAATGTCCATATTTCAAATTAAGATCATATTTTTAGGTTACTACATATCACAAGGTATGATAACCCCAATTGAAAGATCTTTAGAATTTGCAAATAAATATCCAGACAAAATTATTGATAAAACCCAATTACAAAGGTTCCTTGGAAGTCTCAATTACGTTTTAGATTTATGTCCTAATATTAATAGAATAGCTAAACCCTTGCACAATCGTCTAAAGAAAAAAATCCAATTCCTTGGACAAACGAGCATACTGAAATAGTTCAAAGGATTAAAAAAGAGGTCTTAGAAATCCCATGTCTGCTCATAGCAGATACGGATTTACAAAAAGTCGTAGAGACAGACGCTTCAGATGTAGGATATGGGGGTATTCTAAAACAAAAGAAATTAGATGGTCTCGAAAATATTATGCAATTTATGTCATCACATTGGAACGATAACCAAAAGAACTATTCTACTATCAAAAAAAAAATCTTGAGTATAGTTTTGTGTATTCAAAAATTTCAAAGCGATCTTTTGAATAATTTTTTTTTTAGAATTGATTGCAAAAGTGCTAAGGATCTTTTATAAAAGGATGTGAAAAACCTTGCATCAAAACAATTTTTTCGCGATGGCAAGCGATTTTGAGTATTTTCGATTTTGAAATTGAATTTATAAAAGGAGATTCAAACTTTGTCCCAGATTTCTTGACACGAGAGTTTCTCCAAAACAGGTACAATGCCTCCGAAGAAGATGATTGACAAAGGCAAGGGAATTTCCCTGGAACCAATCTCAAAAAATCCAAACCTACAAACACTCACCAAAAAACATAACCCTGAATCTCAGTTATAAAAAAGAGTGCTAGAAAGGAAGATATACCAAACACCCCAAAATCTCTCTAATCTCCAGAGGCTATCATGAATCAAATGTTACAATTGCAAAAAGCTTTCGAGTTTAGTTTTTCAAAGCAAGAGTCGGGAGAATCTTCCAAAAACTTTCTTTCTCAAACTATTTCAAAATTTAATGAGGACCTTTCAAAATGATTTAAAAAAAACAGACCTCAAAAATTGTTTCAAAACCTTCAAATAATTCACAAATTATTATGAAGGAGATTTCCCAAATCACTCCATCGGAGTATTTTGAAAAACATACATACCAAAATATTATAAATATTGAAAAGGGATTTTTTATAAACAATGATCCGTTTTTAACAATCGAAAAATATTTTGACAAAAACAATTTCTTTAAACCACATAATACACATAAAATTGTGTTATTCTTTCAAAACCATTTTGGAAATTATAGACTTAGTGTCCTTTAAACACTTTTATCTAAACGAAAACTACACTGATGCTGCTTAGTCCACCTTCAAAATCCATTAAATCATTGTGCCATGTGATTGGGAATACGATCTTAACGACAATCAATATTTTCCAGAATATCTTAAAAATCTCCTTTGTTTCAATGTCCTTTTTAACTATTGGGATTATTGTGAGGCATGGTACAAATTTTTTTGGATCCAATCTCCTAAACACAAACACACGTGGTTGATCTTCTTTGACACCATCTGTAACTTATCCAAATCTCCCAATTGATTCATACCATGGTGGAACTACTTTGGTTCTGTCACAGGAATATTTAAACCCAATGTCCAAAAATCATTTCAAATCTTCAAGACAAATTTCATTCCGTTTGAAGAAGAAAAGAAATTCCCCCCCCCCACTAGCCCTTTTCCACTCAAAATTTCATTTTCCTTGGGTATTTTTATGGACCCTTGAATTTACTTCTTATCCAATTCCTGTTATTCGAAGAAAATTCAGAGTCAAATGGTGGGATAAATATAAAATTCCCTCAAACCTTTATCCGTCAAACATTCTTACCTAGATAAAGGAACAAAACTCAAAAATCCGAACACTAAACTAAACACCAAATCAAACACCAAAGACAACCTTTTTCTTGACTCAAAAATCCAAAATGTTAGCAATGTTGGCAGGTGCAAATCTAAAGAAGAAATTAAGGCAATGTCCTTACAATTTCTACCGTCAATGTCAGATCAAATCTCTCGTACTTCAGGGAGTGATTCAGGGTCCCAAGTGCCAGATATCGATGAAGAAGTATTCAGCAACAGTGGAGTTTAAATATTTCTCCCCAAGAAATGCAAATCTCCTCAGAATCCAAAGCTTATCTTTGTCGGATACGGTTACATTTTTACGAATATTTTCCACGATCTCTTGTCGCAATACCCGATAAAATCCAAAACATCAAATAAGTGCTATCTTCTGTAGCCATGAAGACTAAGGTCGACTTCCAGCAAATAGCAAACAATTATGGAGCTTAATGGAGTAAGCTTTTGCTAGTGGAGTTATCCATATATGACAGTTTTTATTTTATTTTTAATTTTAATTTCACACTTGTAAACTCCTATATAAAGGAGTATTTGCTTCAGTTGTAAACCAAGTTCTCATTCTCTTATTCTCCTACTCTTTCACATCCTCTCCTACATCCTCTCACATCCTTGTAATCGAGAAAATTGCTACAATCTCCTTTTGAGTAAATTTTAAGAAAATAAAGTTTCAATCATATTTTTTCCTTGTGTTCATTTTCTCATTTTAATATTATGATTTGTGTTTAAGTGGCTGTAGGTGTAACCGCCCATATTTATGTTTATTATTTTAAGTCTTGTTTAAATCTGGTTTCTATATGTCTAAATAATTTTTTAAAATATATATGTTTAATTATGCTTTCTCGCCTACCGTTGTATGATGGTATCTAATCAAATTAATGTCAATACATATGTCCACCTACTACCAAAATAGTTTTGGATATTTTAGGGGTTATGGTATACTAGTTATATTTAGGCATTACACTATATTTTCAGTATTTAATATATATATATATATATATATGTAGAGAGAGAGAGAGAGAGAGAGATTTTTGGTGGTTTTAGTTTGAACTTGGGTGTTTTTAGTTTTCTCAGATTTTGGATGTACATTTAAATTTTGGTATATTTTTGGAGTTTTGGAGTATTTTTGAAAACAAAAACTGCATATTAAAATTGTTTCAATGGAAACTAAGTATGTTACTTTTAACTCATCATGGTTAATCAACATTGCTGTGGATTTGCCTATTCTACTCTACCACTCTATTCTAAAATGTATTTGGTTTGATAATCATTAATTCAATTAATAATTTATTAAAATATTGGTTTTCCTTGATTATATCATTTATGAAATTTTATAAGAAACAATTACTTAATAGGTCACTTTCTGTCTTTAATATTACATGGTAAGACACTTCTTACTCCTAAGGTAATTTTACACAATAAACCATGCACTTTGTTCATATAAATGACAAAGATACCATTTTTCTTTATCAATTAAGTTTTATTGAACTAACAATTTTAAAATATATTGACCGGCTTGGAAAAACACGAAAATTCTCTTCTTCTTTTTTTCTCCGTCTTACTCTTCCTATTTTTTTCTGTAAAACGACATATTTTCTATTGATTTTTTGTCAAAAGAGCTTGCCTTAAATCAATTGTTTCTGCATCACATTCCTTTGATATCCACTCGGCCAATCCACTTGTCATCGGCCATGAAAGCATCCATGTCGAGTCATTCTTCCAATCATCTGAAATAGCCGTCACAAAAATCTCAGCTTCTATGTTTGGAATCTTTGGCTCATCTTCCACGGTGGATTTAACCGTCGTCCCGATGATGGGTAACTACGATAAACTCTGTTTGTTCCTATTGCTGCTTAATAACGATTTCATAATTAGTTTGTTCCCGTGACTGACGAGCTTTTTTTTTGTAATGGTGCGTCAATCTTGAGATTGCATGAGATGTTTGGTGATCTTGTTGAATATGCTTTAGTTGTGTGTGGACATACTATGCATTGGAAATTCAAAAAAGGTTTCGTTGGATCCACTCATATAATCTTTGTGTTTCCTCCTTGCCTCACACCTCTTGTGTCTCTCCTCGAAATCGCTCATGGTAACCATTTCCTCAATAGATGTTCTGTTGGAATTGTGATGTCAAGTTTGTGTTTACTGCTTCTTGTGAAAGTCAGTTCTTTTTTCATGTAATGGTTAAAATCATATTGATTTGGATCTTGTTCTGAAACATTAATATAGGGTCTTTCAATCAAATGATGTTCTTTCAGATTTAGTCTTTTGTTTTCGAAGCTGTACAAAGACTCAATTATTATGTCGTTTAACAAGTTCGCATCTTTTTGTTTTTATTTTGCAGGCCTTGAAAGATTTTGAGTTAGAGCAAGGTTTAGTGTAGACATATATGTGTACACATGCACACTACATTAATAATTTACACATGTACAAAAATAATGTACACATGCACATTAAACGGTTGTGTACACATGTACACAGATAATGTTTATATAGTATCCACACATTTGATCACTTTCAAAACAAAAAGTTTAGCTCACATAATATGAATATATTGCACACACACATTTGTGAATGTTATTTGTTTAGGTCTTTATAGCACATTATGCATGTTGCTCTTTGTTATTTACTTGTACCAATTTTCATTTGTACACACATGAAAGCTAAGGTTTCTGGGTTATGAAGAATAATGAGCATAATACAAGTAAAACTAAGTGTATGATCACTCAACAAGATAAGTACAAAGTTCATGTGATATTTAACTTATATAAATATGTTTTTCCTTTAAACGGAAGGTGTACATATATATAGGTGTACATGTGTATATCACTAAATGATGTACAAAATATATGTTTATATGTGGGCATTAAATTTACTATCCATAATGGTCAAACGTGCAAATATGTGTGTACAATTCTAGTATTTGCATTTACGTCAGAAACTTGGATTTATACACGATAGCAATATGTAAACATATTACATAATAAACACAATCAAGTGATTGTACATGATGAGATTTGGTGTACACATGGACAGAAACCAAGGTGAATATTACAAATTTGGCTTTCACATGTTGAAAACATTTAAAACTCTTTACATCTCAAAATTAGTATCATTTTAAAACACTTTTGGTCTCAAAGCACCATCATTGTTTAAAGCCATTTGTGTCTCCATATATTGCTTATAAAACATCTCCTATACAAGAGCTCACGCAATTAAAGAGATAATTGAATATAAGATTTTATTATTCAAAATTCAGCCATAAAGAAAATCAAGATGTACACCATTTCAAGTCGTGTACTTAAGTAAATTATTTTAACACTAGTGTCAGAACAAAGATGTACACCATTTTAAGAAAGACATTCAAGACACTATCAAATTATATCCATCTAAAATTCTAAATCATACACCAGCCCCATACACTTTATCTAAAACTTATCAAATTAAGACAGACTTAATCGTCAAGCTATTTTCCTTAACAATAGGAAGGAACTTGATGTTGCGGAATTGAGTTAGTATAGTCACGATGGGAAAATGTGAGCGCTCAGTGTTGATAGATCTGCAATAAAGATATCGTCGGCGTTTGTGGTCAACGCGCCATCAGAACACAACAAACACCATCTTCTACTACACTTTTCTCCATCCTCTCTTCATCATCTTTCTTACTTTTACTCTTTTTCACTTTTGTATTCTTCTCTATCACCAAATCTTCATTTTTAAGTCTTCATCTTCAATTAAATAAAATAACTTCTCACTCTCCTCAGCTTATACTCCTTTGCCTTTCTCAAACATCAGTTACTCTCTCATATCAATTATTCTCTCACATCTACACTTTTTTACAGACTTTGTGTCGCCGTTGAAGTTTCATCGATTTTCTTTGCCACCGCACTTTCCGTTTTGTTGATAGGATTCAGAGATTTATTATAAAGTGATTTTTAATTTGTGTGGTTCAGATTAAAACAATTAAATAAAAACTGTATTTTAAAATTTAAAATAAAAAGAGAAGGTAACGTGACGTAATAAGAGAAGAAGGTAACGAAAAGGTTTGTTGTCGGTGAGGGTAAATATGTCTTTCACCACCCAAAAACTACCCTAGTAGTGGAAAGTGCCTCAATGTGTAATAAAATTTAGAAAGTGTCTATTTGTGTTAATTATTCATTTTATAATCATCAATTTTCTTGGTTCGTACTTTCAGAGGAGGGTCTGTTGCCATGAATCCACCAATTCTAGTCTATCACTATATTCTAAAATGTATACCATGAAAGTACGAACCAAGAGAATTGATAATTATAAAATTCAAAACTAATGTTTTAATAAACTATTAATCAAAACTAATGATTATCAAACCAAATAACGCAATTTTACTAAGAATCCATGAATAACTTCTGATATGTCTTTCAAGTTCTTAAAATCTCACATGTCGAAAAGGTTTTCACAAAGTAAGATATTAATCACTTGACATCCTTTATAATTTTCATGACATTTTGCCTCAAAACTTAGTGATAACAACTATATTATTATCATAGAAGCATAAATATGAAATTATAATTGATACTACATCTAATATTACAGTATTTGCCACTAACTTTTTAGGTTTTATTAGATCATAAAGTTTTTATTAATGATAATTTTGTTTTACTAAAATTTGGTAAAACAATAAAATAAATACTTCTAAAATAAAATAATCAAAAGGGTAATCGATATTTATTTACTAAAATATATATTTTAATAATATTTATTAATATATTTTAATTTTAAAATATATCATCTTAAACAATTTTAAAATATCTACTAATTGCAGTTATTATTATCAGTAGGAATAAGTACTCATTCAAATTTACTTTATATATTGAGATATAAAACCTATAATATTTTGGGTATATATTTAATAAAAATAATTAAATTACTATATCTAATACTAAACAATTTTTCATGGTTATAGATATTTTGAAGATTATTCTATGAAAAATGTAAAATGTTTATTAAAAACAAATTGAGTCAAATGAAAATATTAACTCATTTTCTTATTAAAATGAACTAAAATTAAAATAGGATTAAAGCTAGAATATCTCATTTTAATTCAATATATGTTATTATTTAAAATATTAATTATTATAAATAAAAACTATATGTTAAATTTAAATTTTGATTCTCTAATATATATTATTTAATTTTAAAATTATGAATTTACATTATAATACAAGTTAAAATTAAAATAAATATGAATATATTTCTTTTTGTTTTTAAAATCAATTTATTAAAAATCCAAATTTTTTAGTTTTCCCAAAAAAATATTAAACTAAAATCACGTTTTCAAATTTAAATTAAAAAATTAGGTAAATATTTATACTTTTTATTGAACAATTTTTTTGTCAACTAAATAATAGTTTAATCCCTTAAAAATATGGGTCAAGTCCAACATTGATAATTTATGTTGTGCTTGTTCCTATCTAAATTTCAATATTGTGCCAATTTCATCTTAAATTAACATTTATTTCACATGAATCATCAAACTTAAAACCAGAATCAATTTTGATCAAAATTCTTTTGGTCAACTATGATGAATCAAATAACATATGTACACTATCTACTGAGCCAAATACAATATCTCTAGTTTCTACTAAGCCTCAACCACATTAATTTTAAAAAAAAACTTATATGAAAACCCAAAAATATGTCGAAAATTAAAATAATCTAGATCCTCTCCCCCCCCCCCAAAATAAAACTAATATACTTCAAATTCAATTAAATCAATAGTTACACATTTGACCGAAAACTTGAAAAACTATAAATACATGTAAACGTACAAACCTGGGAAATCTATAAATATTCAATACCAGAATATATTTAAATAACCAGAAAATGTAAATATTTTAAACACAAAATTTATCCAAAACCCCCCACTATACCAGAAAAAAAACCTGTGATTTTAGATTACTTTGGGCTACCTAAAAAATAATTAATTCATATACTTCTAAATTAAGTATTTGGTCATGTAAAATAGGCATATGTGAACCCGAGTCATCTATTCTCGGACTTTTGGGTTTATGATTCATATCTGAGAACTGATCATATATTGGGATAGTCAAAAATTATATGAACTGGGTATTTCATCACATACTTTTAAGTATATTTTGGTACTAATTGTTTTTAGAGTTTACGAGTTGCTTGAATATATTTTATTTTTTTGGTATTTCTACATTTTGGGGGGGTGTAAATATATTTTGGATTTCTAGATATTTATAGTTTTTTGGACTTACAGTTATATTTTGGGTTTGTTGGTTTTATTTTTGGATTGTATTATTAGGTTATTTGGGTTTTTGAAATATCTCAGATTTTGGAACTTGCATCTTGTAAAAGCCTCCCTCAAGCTGGAACTTGCATATTGTAAATGCCCAGCTTGCGTAGAAATGTTTGGAACTCCCTTCGTCCCAGTGCTTTGGTGAAGATATCTGTGAGCTGATTCAGAAAGGAGACGTAGGATGGTGAATTTTTTCCTGCTGTGATCGCATCCCGAATGAAGTGACAATCATTTTGTACATGTTTGATGCGCTCATGTTGAACTGGGTTGACAGATAACGCAATGTCTGACTTGCTGTTGAGGATGAGACACCAAGATCAGCAAGTAGTTGACAACTCTTTTGTGAGGTACGTCATTGCGCGATACTCTGCTTCAGCTAAGGATAAATCGACGGTGTCATGTTTTCCGTTTTCCATGAGATCGGAGAATGACCAATCTGAACAAGATAACATGTAAGTGATCTTTGGGTAGTTGGCCACGACGACCAGTCCGATTTACACCAACCATGTATCTGTAGAGTGTCTGGTTTTGTAAGCAAAATTCCTTGTCTCGAGTTTGATTTCAGATACCTTACAATATGCAAGCAAGCTTATCTTGCCGTGGGTTCTGCATATACTGAGCCAAAGTGTGAGCTAAGTATGAGAGTTCTGGCCTCGTCACAGCCATATATATACGCCTACCGACCAACCTACGATACTTTTTCGGATCAGGATAAAGCGGAGACTCATACAGTGATATTTTATGGTTTTGCTCTATTGAAAAGGCAGTGGGTTTTGCTCCCAAGAGACCTGTTTCAGTGAGGATGTCGAGGACACATTTTCGCTGAAATAGATAGATACCTTGAGAGTTCCATGCAACTTCAATTCTCATAACATATTTGAGAACACCAAGGTTTTTCATGTGGAAGCTAGTTGACATGTATGACTTAAATCTTGCAAGTAAATGTAGGCGATTTCCAGAGACGATTAGATCATCGACATAGACTATGACATAAAGGATAGTAACCTTTTTTTAGTTGAACAAAGAGTATTCTTGCCGTGATTGTTGGAAACCATAACATTTTAAAGCTGTAGAAAACTTCTGAAACCAGCAATGAGAGCATGTTTGAGGCTGTATAGAGATTTCCGTAACCGGCAAACTTTTGTTGGATTATCAGTTTTGAATCCCTGAGGAAACTTCATATAGACTTCTTCACTTAAATCACCATGTAAGAAAGAATTGTGGACATCCATCTGGTGTACATGCCAACCTTTAGCCGCCGCAACCTCGAGAAAAATGTGTATGGTTGTCATCTTTGCAATCTGCGCAAAATTTTCATCATAGTATACTCCTTCCTCTTGATGATATCCCAATACAACTAACCGCCCTTTGTAGCGCTCAATAATCCCATCAGATCGATACTTGATCTTATAGACCCATTTGTTGCTAGTAGCTCTTTTCCCAAGAGGTATTTCTTTAATCATCCATGTATCATTCCTAATTAGATCATCGATTTCATTAGCCATTTCTCTACGCCAAAATTCATCAAGTATAGTTCTCGCATAAGATTTGGGTTACACACCCGTAGTAACAACAACAACAAGAAAATCTCGATGAATTTCTGAAAACTTTGTCTCACAGAGATAATCAACAATTGGATAAAGAACCCTCGACGAAGTTTCTGGAGAAACCAACTTTGTGGCGACTGTGTTTGTTACAAAATGCTTCAGTGTCACTGGAGGAACTTTACGACGATGACCTCGTCCCAATACTACAGATGTTGATGGTTGTTCATTATCAACAATAGACGAAGAAAGAACAATGTCAAGCTGCACATGTAGTGGCGATGAAGGTTTCTCTGGTACAGATGGTGGAGAAACTGTTTGATTTCGGCACATCGTTTAGAAGGTTATCAAGTGATGTAAAATTTTAGGTTTGTTTGTAATGGGAACATCGTCTGTTGCCATAGTAATATATGTATAAAAGAACTCTGTTTCTGCAAACTTAATATCGCGAGAGACAAAGGAAAAACTTGATTATCCAAATCATATAACCGCCAACCTTTATGACTGTAAGGATATCCTACAAAGACACATTTTCGGGTTTTGTGATTCAAATTTGTCACCTTTTTGAAGTTGTTTATGTGCAGAGCACAGTGAACCGAAGGCCTTAAGATGGTTGTAACCTGGTTGCTTCCCATCAAGGATTTCATACAGAGTCTTCCCACTGATGATATAACTAGTTGTCAAAATGCACTCACCCAGAACTCTATTGGCATAGATGACTGAAACCGTAATACGCAAGCAACATTCAAGATGTGATGATGCTTTCGTTATGCTCTCCCATTTTTATGTGGTGTCCCAACACACGAAGTTCGTGATATATCCCATGTTCTAAAAATAATTCTTTCATACATAAGAAATCAGTCCCATTATCATTTCTTATTGTTTTGACCTTTGCATTGTACCGTCTTTTTACTAATGCAACAAAATTTTGCAACTTTTTTTTTAGTTTTACTCTTCTCCACCATCAAATAGACCCATACACCGTATGAAAAATCATCGACGACTGTCAAAAACATCGAGCACCTGAGTGAGAAGGTGTTCGATACGGTCCCCAGACATCACAGTGTATAAGTTGAAAAACTCCCTAACTTATATTTTGACTTATAGGAAAAGATTCTCGAGTCTGTTTTGCTCGTATACAAGTATCACAATCTTTAACTGAAAATTCAGTATTACTTGAAATATCAAAACAAGGCAATGAACTAATCACCTTAAGAAAAGGATGTTTGAGGCGCTTACTCCGTAAACAAAAAGTCTTTCTCACGTGTGGACACCACATCTACTGATTCCACACCAAAATAATAACTTCCAGCCTCTCGTTTACTAACTCCAATCACCATTCTCGTAACACGGTCAATCACAAGAAAGTGATAAGCAAGTTGCACAACACATCTATTCTCATCCATAAGTTGGCCAACATATATCAAATCAGATTTCAATTCCTCAACATAATAACTTCAGCCTCTCAGTTACTAACTCCAATCACCATTCTCGTAACAAGGTCATGAATCACAAGAAAGTGATCAACAAGTTTCACATAACACATCTATTCTCATCCATTAGTTCGCCAACATATATCAAACCAAATTGGAGCCAAGGCAAACTGTGCCTTCCCTTACTGCCACTTGTTTATTCCCATCAGCCAGAATCACCATAACCAGTGCAATATTACGCATATCAATCAATATATCCAATTTTCCGGTCATGTGGTGTGATGCACCAGTGTCCAAGATCCAAGTAGAAGAGTAAGAGGACATACTGGTTAGTGTTTCAGAGGATCTTTACTTTGAGTTGTTTGAATCAGTTTCGTTCTTAGCATTGAGAAGCTTAAGAACGCTTTTCCACTCCCATATGTGAGACCATTCACAGCAACACAATCACCATCTGTGATTACACGATTCACATGTTCAGCTGAGGTTGTTTCTATGGTGACCGCATTAACATACGTTGTGGGATTCCATGTTTGGGCACCACTGTAACTTGCACCTATGTCTCGTCCACGATTAAGGTTTCCTGGTTGATTGGGTCTTCTTTGAGGACGATCACCCCAACATTAAGAATACCCTATTATCACAAAGCAATTTTCTGGTGAATGTCCTCCTTTGTTACAATGTCTGCATACGCCATATCTGTCACGGTCCTCAATTCGAAAACATGAATGTGCTTGTACCACAAAAGTTGTGAATTCAGGCTTATCCTCTCCACTTCGTGTTATTAGTGTGCATATCTTCTTCTTGCCTCACGGCATTGTAGACTTCTGTAACGCTTAGCAAGGACATTGTATGAATTACTTTATATCGCCAAGACCAAACAAGAATTGGCGCACCATGTCATCTTCTTGATATTTTTCTTGTTGTGTACCCATATTACAAGTGCAATTTCCACATGAGCATGTCCTCAAAGGTCGATAGTTATTGATGTTATCCCAAATCTTGTTGAGTCCCATAGTATGCTTCCACTGTCATCCCATGTTTTTTACAGGCTGCCAAATCTCTTTTGATCTCCTGATATCTCGGGCCATTGGAGACCAAAATCTCTTCGTGATATGTTTACATATATCTCTTGCCACATCTCAGTGTGAGATATTAAGCAATAGCTCTGAATGTGTCGTCATCTTCATCAATGAAACTATCAAAGAATTGATAGTCCACCAATCATCTAGATCATGTGAGTTTGTTGCTGGTTGGGGTATGCTCCAATGGAGAAATCCAAACTTCTTCCTCGAGCGTGGTGTTGTTTTAAATCCACACGATCATTCATCATAATTGTTTGTTTTCAAAATTGGGTGGGAGATCATACGACGATATTGTTCTTCGCACCTATGTCTGAGGCGTTCCTTGATTCGTTACTACCATGATCGTTTCCTGTTTTGTTTACTGGAAAAAGGCTTGACGTAGCTCTGATACCATGACAAAGCCAAGTGAGATGAAGGCGTTGTATGAAAAGGGATTTTCCGTATATTGACAAAAAAAATTATAATGGTTTTTTTCAACCTACTTTTTTCAAAAACTTAATTTTATTAAATATAGATTGTCAAAAATGTCAATTAATGATGTAACATAGCATTATTTATAGTAAATGTTAGTTTGTGATGAATTTGACATAATATCAAGAAAAATTTACATTATGCGGCACTTTATAACTTTTCAATTACATATAAAACCACAATGAACTTGTAAAACACTATTTGTGTGTGAAAGACCTTTATACCCTCTAACTAAGAGTAAAGAGAAACCATTGATTTTTAACCAAACCTAGGCATGTGTTCTTCCCCATTTTTATCTAAAACTCCATTTTTCCCAGATCCCAACACATCTACATGTACTATAATGGTGGAATCTCTCTGTTCCACAAGATTCAGAGCTCTCCATTGAAAAGGTATCTCAATTTCTCCAAATCTTCATAGTCAAATTCTAGGAAAGTACCAAAATCAAAATCAAATAATCCTTGAGTTTCTCTATAGTTTCGAGGTCGAAAAGGTGAACACTGTAAACATAAATGGGAAGAAGATCAGTGAAGTTTCCATGGAGATCAAGCAAAGTTTATATGTGATAAAGTGCACTGTGGAGCAGAGCAAATTATCGACTTGTAATAAGACTCATGTACATCTCCTTCGCCAGAGTTCTGACTCCAATTATTGAGAAACACTCACTGCTTCCTTGGCTAGATCTAGGAACCAAAGGTGACGTTAGATCATGGGTGTTGTATCGGGTGTCTTCGTTGTAAACGAATTTGAAATTGGATTTGTCAATACCTTCAATGGATAGTCTTACTTTTGCGGTGATTTTGGCAACTCGAGATGAGTCTTAGTCGAGTCAACTCAGTACTAAATTTTTGTAGGCTTCATGTGTGATGAGACAAGAGTGTCTCGGGAGTGAATTTGTAGAGATAGTGGAGACGATGAGTTGAGGAGAAACGAGATGGATTGTGGATTCAAACTCAGGTCTGGTGGTGGTGAGTGAGAAACGATTCGAGTCGATGGAGAGGATGTGTTGTCTTTGCTGGAGAGATGAAGCGATGTTGAGTACGACCGTTTCATGTGGAGTTGATAGAGAGCGAGAAGAAGTGGTAACACAACATGAGATTGAGACTTCACTTGATCAACATGAGGAGAAAAGAGAAAGTGGCGTGATCAAGCAAAGTTTCCATGGAGAAACATGAGGGTGATGAAGAGCATGAGGCTAAGATTGTTGTTGCTTCTGCTTATCATAATAACACATCAAAGGTCATGATTGTTGGTTTGAGAGAGATTGCCATTGGTAGGGACTTGAAAGCTTTAATTTTTCTAATGATTTATACTGCCCACACTTCAAGTTTTGATTGATGTTATACTCTATTTAAGAGGGAGTCTTTCAGAATAGATTTTCAAGAAGGCATATGGACAAGGTACAATAAAGAAGCAAGAAGAATAGGAGTAGAAAGTGGTTAGTATCAATAAAGATGATTTATACTACTTTAAGTTGTATTTCCTCTACATGATCTATTTTTTTTAAAATAATTGGAGTCTAGAAGTCTCTTAAACATTTTTTCAACTCGTTTGAGTCACTGCTCTGGCCACGTCAAGCTTAGATTCTCTATCCACAAATTTAAGAAACCTTCCTTTTTATATGTGGACATGTTGGCATCCACATCCACAATTAACCAAACATTTGGTCATAAAACAAAGTAATATAATCACTTTGAAACAAAACACAATAAGTTCATGTGTTATCCACAAAGTAATATAATATTTTAAATGATTTTAGAATGTTTGGATGAAGTTTATTAGTTAAAAAAATAAAACTGAAATCCCATGGTTTTAGGTAATATTTTAGGGTGGTTTAACAAAAATCACTTAAAACTCTGCAATTCTTTAAAATCATCTACAATTTCATTAAAAATTAAATCACCTCAAGTTTTACATTGAATACATCCCCCTAATTAAATTGAATACAACTTCATTAAAAATTAAATCACCTCAAGTTTTACATTGAATACATTGAATACAACCTTTCATCCCTTCATTTTTGAAGGGTATTGCACTCCAACAGCCCTTCATCCCTTCAAATTTTAAAGGGGTGAATAGTGCACCTTCAAATTTGAAGGTACTATTCACCCCTTCAAAACATTATTTACTTTTCACTTTAATTCCTACAACTATATATGCTTCATAATTGCATGAATAACTTTTTATATATAATATTTTAGTACTTATCTTTATGTTTTCTTAAAATTATTTCAAGTAAAATTATTTTATTAATACTTATTATAATATTTATAGTTCAATTTGACGACATATTATTATATTTTTTCAAAAATATTTTATTTTAATATATTTCAAATAGTATGTTTTATTGATTTTTGAAAATTTAGTGGTTATAGTTAATTATCAATAATATTGAGGACTAAAATATAAATTACTAATTCATATAAAAATAAATTTAAAGGTCACCATTCGAGAACCACCCCTTCATCCATTCATTTTAAAAAGGGACTCCACAAAAAATGATAGAGCTTGTTGGAGATGCCATAAGGGTATTTCCAACAACCTTTTATCATTTTATTTTTTGAAGGGTTTTGCATTCTAACATCCTTTATCCCTTCAAATTTTGAAGGGTGAATAATTCACCTTCAAATTTGAAAATGCACTAGTTACCCCATTTAAAACACTATTAACTTTTCACTTTAATCCCTACAACTATATATATTTCATAATTGCATGAATAAATTTTTATATATCATATTTTAGTACTTATCGTTATGTTTTCTTAAAAATATTTTATTAACACTTTTTGTACTATTTATAGTTATATTTGACAATTTATTATTATATTTTTTAAAAAATATTTTATTTTAATATTTTCAAATAGTATGTTTTATTGGTTTTTGAAAGTTTAGTGGTTATAATTAATTATTAATAATATTGAATACTAAAATATAAATTAATATTTCTTATAAAAATAAATTTGAAGGTGATTGTTGAAAAACAGACTTTAATCTTTTTATTTTAAGAGTAAACCCCATAAAAATGAAGAAGTTTAGTGGAGATGTCCTTATATCAATGTTCAAATAGAAAATTGCACTATAAAAATGGTTCAGTCCTCCGAAATATAGTGTGGTTTAAATCTCATGATTTATAATTGAGTCCATTGATTTATAATTGAGTCCGTCCTCCAAAATATAGTTTGGTTTAAACTCATGGTTTATAAGATCATGATTATCCCTAAGAAACCCGGGATTTAAAAAAAACAAAAACAAAAAAAATTAAAAAAAAATAATCGCGGACCGCCACGTACGTGCACAGTGTAAGAAACTCTTAAGGATCGATCTTTAATTCATAACTTTTATACCTGATCTTTACACTGTTCACGTTTAAGAAACCTGGTAAGAAACCCGGATAAACATGCTTTAAGTTTATATCTTTTCATGCGAGGCTGTGTCTCCAATAACTCTATCTCCGACCAAGATTTTTTCTGTATATATTTATTTTTTAAAGTTAAATGGAAAATATGTATGTGAACAAATAAAAATAGAAAAGGTTGAAAAACGACAGTGGTTACGAGAAAATGAACAAAAGAGTCGTTGGGTCAAATCAGTTGACATAAATAAATGACATAGAGAGGGTAAAGTGGGACCAGTAGGTGGATCCCTACGTTGTCATCTCAACCAAAAAAGCAGGGACAACTTCGTAAATGCCCGCCGTATTATTATTTTTAATCATCTAATCTAAATAACATTCTTTCTTTTTTGCTTATGGCACAGCTTGTCGGTATGCGTGCAAACTCCTTTCCTCGTCTCTTACTGTTCGATGTTCAGACCAGCCACTCTCTCTCTCTCTTTAATTTCTCAATATAACATTTGCTTTGACTGATAAACTTTTGGGTCTACTGATACACTTTAGGTTCTACTCTCTCCAGCTGTGTAAACTCACAATGATTCAGCTTGGGTTTCTTCTTCTCCGGCAAATCCTGAGAAATTGTTTTTGGGGGATTGTGTTATTTGCTTGAAAGAAGGTTTAGTTTTCTAAGATCTCTGGTTAACCTTTTTTTACTTGTTTGAAAACACTTTTCTTTTCTTTTTGTCTCTCTGTTTCTTGTTCAAAGTTTGTGTTCCACTTGTCTGTGGACTTTCGCTAGAAGACACGACCCTAGAATCTTCTTTGTCTGAGAAAAACAAAAAAGAGACAAGCACTTTCACTTGCTTAAGAAACAGACGGATTTTCCGAAGAAGTTAAAAGATAAAAGAAAAGAAGAAGCCAAAAGGAAAGGGAGACAGAGAGAGAGAGAGAGAGAGAGAAGTACAAAAAAAAACCGTCGAGGACTTTAATTTTATTAAAATGGCGATGGAGGTGGCGAATCACGATGAGAGTGGTGGTGACAATATAAATCGGCATTTGGATAGCAGCGGGAAGTATGTAAGGTACACGGCGGAGCAAGTAGAGGCACTCGAGCGTGTTTACTCAGAGTGTCCTAAACCCACCTCTCTCCGCCGTCAACAGCTGATCAGAGAATGCCCCATTTTGGCCCATATTGAACCCAAGCAGATCAAAGTCTGGTTTCAAAACCGACGGTAATTTAACCCCAAAAAAAAAAATCAAAAAAAGATTTACAAGTTTGGTATGGATTAATGGGTTTCTAGCATTCTCGCTAAAGTTAGAATCTTTTGATGATTCCCTCGTGTATATTACTTTGTTTATACCAGATTGTGGTAATATTTATAGTGTCTATTGGTCTATGTGGATTTGAGATTCTCCCTTTAGATAGGAAAATGCATTTGTGTAGTGATTTGGTTTTATTGTACGGTTTCAGGTGTCGAGATAAACAGAGGAAAGAGGCATCGAGGCTGCAGAGCGTAAACCAGAAGCTATCAGCTATGAATAAGCTGCTGATGGAGGAGAATGATAGGCTTCAAAAACAGGTTTCTCATCTTGTCAGTGAAAACGGATATATGAAGCAGCAGCTGACAACAACAACAACAGTGGTATCCACCAAGACAGAGAAAATTATATCTTTCATGATGCGTCTGGTCTTTGCAAAGTTCTGATTGTGAATTTTCAGGATACTGACGCTAGCTGTGACTCGGTGGATCCAACTCCTCAGCATTCTCTTAGAGAAGCAAATAGCCATGCAGGGTAATCAAAGAGTAGATTACCCTATAGTATACTAACTTTGTTCCAATCTTTCTTATGTGTGGTGTGGATGTAACAAAGCTTGTTGTTATTTTTGGCAGATTGCTCGCGATTGCAGAAGAGACCTTGGCAGAGTTCCTTTCAAAGGCTACAGGAACTGCTGTTGATTGGGTCCAGATGCCTGGGATGAAGGTAAATAAATACATTAGCTGTTACATATTTGTGACATATGTATTTGAGAGGTAATTTTTCTGTTTCAGCCTGGTCCAGATTCGGTTGGCATTTTTGCCATTTCACAAAGAGGCAATGGCGTGGCAGCTCGAGCCTGTGGTCTTGTTAGTTTAGAACCTGTTAAGGTAAAGGAGTTGATATGTTCCACCTTTAAGGCAGACTCAGAAATTGTAGTTCCAATCTTTTTTTTTCTTATTATTTAGTTCGATGTAAAACTTTATTTTGCAGATAGTTGAGATCCTCAAAGATCGACCATGTTGGTTCCGCGACTGCCGGAGCCTTGAGGTTT
The DNA here is from genome assembly GCA_905132765.1 of Moricandia arvensis. NCBI lineage: Eukaryota > Viridiplantae > Streptophyta > Magnoliopsida > Brassicales > Brassicaceae > Moricandia > Moricandia arvensis. The sequence goes on from CAJHQP010001103.1 coordinate 81,447, forward strand.
TCACAATGTTCCCTGCTGGTAATGGTGGAACGATTGAGCTTCTATATATGCAGGTGAAGTCTTGTTCTCTGCGGCTCTTTCTTTTTATTTAGCATTTCTAGCAAATTACATTTGAGTAGTGCTAATTTTTTCCAGACATACGCACCGACAACTCTGGCTCCTGCCCGTGATTTCTGGACCCTGAGATACACTACAAGCCTTGAGAACGGCAGTTTTGTGGTATACATATCCATTAATGTCTTCATGAAAAATATATCAATCTGAATTTTGATGATGGTAAATTGATATTCTCTATGTGTGTGTGTTTTTAATAAGGTTTGTGAGAGGTCTCTCTCTGGTTCAGGAGCTGGTCCTAATGCTTCTTCCGCTGCTCAGTTTGTGAGAGCAGAGATGCTTCCTAGTGGCTATTTAGTAAGGCCTTGTGATGGTGGTGGTTCCATTATTCATATCGTCGATCACATGAATCTTGAGGTACGGAAGATAAATAGCTAAAATCATTATCCCTCTGTACATCTTCCACCTATAAGAATTGATTCCAGTTTATTGTTCTTGCAGGGTTGGAGTGTACCAGACGTGCTGCGCCCCCTTTATGAATCTTCCGAAGTAATTGCACAGAGATTGACAATTGCTGTAAGTAGATTATGACTCAAGCTCCCTTAAGAGTGTTCTTGTTCTGTAAAGTGTTATTTATTTTTTTGTTTCATGTTTTAGGCGTTGAGGTATATCAGGCAAGTAGCGCATGAGACAAATAGGGAAGTGGTATACGGATTAGGAAGACAGCCTACGGTTTTGAGAACTTTTAGCCAAAGATTAAGCAGGTTGGATTTTACATGCTTTTTACCATTTTATGCAAATGATCTTTTATTAACCCTTTTGATCTTTTTACCATTTTCTGTTTTCTTCCTTTTTACTTGCAGAGGTTTCAATGATGCGGTTAATGGGTTTAATGACGATGGTTGGTCCATAATGCATTGTAATGGAGCAGAAGACATAGTTGTTTCTGTAAACTCTACTAAGAACTTAAATAGTTTTTCTGATTCCCTCTCTTTTCTAGAAGGTGTGCTCTGTGCAAAGACTTCAATGCTTCTTCAAGTAAGTTCTTACACTGTTTTTTCTCAAACATTTTTGTTACAGCTTTGGAAAAAATTTCTATATACTTTTTTTCTTATGTGGAAATTTGTCTCTTCTGGTGTACATTACATAGAATGTTTCTCCTGCGGTTCTCATTCGATTTCTAAGGGAGCATCGGTCCGAGTGGGCTGATTTCAATGTCGATGCATATTCTGCTGCCACGCTGAAAGCTGGTGCCTTTGCTTATTCAGGAATGAGGCCTACAAGGTTCACCGGTAGCCAAATCATAATGCCATTAGGGCATACAATCGAAAATGAAGAGGTAGGCTCTCTTACTTGCCATTGAGATGACATATCACTATATCAGTGTCATCCTTAAATGTTATTTTTGGTTTTATGCTTCAGATGCTGGAAGTTGTTAGATTAGAAGGGCATTCTCTTGTCCAAGAAGACGCATTTTTGTCTCGGGATGTACATCTTCTACAGGTCTTCTTCCTATCTAACATCATATGTTTGAGTTACTCTTTAGTAGCTAAGTGACTTACTTAATGATGCATGGCAGATTTGTACTGGGATTGATGAAGATGCTGTTGGAGCTTGTTCAGAGCTAGTATTTGCTCCAATCAATGAGATGTTTCCTGATGATGCTCCCCTCCTTCCTTCTGGTTTCCGAGTCATACCTGTAGATGCTAAAACGGTATTACTGCTTACATTTTCTATGACCGTGTTGGTTCATAATAGTGAAGACAGTTTCTGCCTTGATATACAGGGAGATGCTCAGGACTTGCTTACTGCTAACCACCCGACATTAGACTTAACTTCAAGCCAAGATGTGGGTTCAACACCAGACACTGGTTCTATGGGAGCTCACGGTGCATACTCACGATTGCTTTTCAGTTCCCCTTTGAGAATAATCTGCAAGAGAATGTTGCCAATATGGCTTGCCAGTATGTGCGGAGCGTGATTTCCTCGGTTCAGCGGGTTGCAATGGCCGTCTCACCGTCTGGGTTAAACCTGATTCCTGGTTCCAAGTTGTCTCCGGGGTCCCCTGAAGCTGTTACTCTTGCATTGTTGATCTGCCAAAGTTACAAGTGAGTTTCTTCTTTTGTTACTTTCATCTTATATGGTTTTAGTAACTTTGAAGATTCTTCTTGTGTTTCTTCTACTTACTTGGGGGCTTGTTAACGCCAAACACAGACAACACTTAGGCTCTGATTTGCTGAGGACAGACTCACTTGGAGGTGATTCGTTATTACAGCAACTATGGGATCACCATGATGCTATATTGTGTTGCTCTTTGAAGGTGATTAATGGATCATTCTTTTTTTTTTTTTTGGCTCAAGATTAATGGATCATTCTAGTATAAAGTTTTGTTTGTTTATCTATACAAAGAGGGCAAATTAAAACCATTTCTATTTTGGTTTGATGCAATTTTTTGGTTTGATTTGGGTTTCCGTTCGGTTTTGAATTGGAAAACAGAAAACTAAGTATTTTGACTCGGTTTTCTTTAAAAACCAATTTGGCTATGGAGTTTTGGTTTAGACATAAAAAATGTGTAACCTTTGGGTTCAATGACATTGCAGCCACAGCCGGTGTTCATGTTTGCGAACCAGGCAGGTCTAGACATGTTAGAGACAACGCTCGTTGCGTTACAAGACATCACATTGGAGAAGATCTTTGAGGAGTCAGGTCGTAAAGCCCTCTGCCCAGATTTTGCCAAGCTAATGCAACAGGTAAAAAAGAACAAAAACTTCATTTAGTTGTTTGTTTGTTTGTTATTGACCTGATATAAGAACATGTTTGTGTGATGGGTTTATTATTACTATATCAGGGATTTGCTTGCTTACCGTCTGGAATGTGTGTGTCGACAATGAGGAGACATGTTTCGTACGAGCAAGCTGTTGCATGGAAAGTGTTCGCTGACAATAACAGCAATAGTATTTATTGTCTTGCTTTCTTGTTTGCGAACTGGTCATTCCAGTGATCTCTGATTTCTTCTTGTATCTGGCGGAGAGAAATAGAGTGAAAAATCAAAATTCGGCAAAGAGTATTTTTACTCATTTTTTGGTTGACTTGGGTGTTTTGTCTTTATTTTGTAATTTATTGCTATTAGTTTTTGGCTTTCTAAGTATTTGCACACCTTGTATTTACTTCTCGCATATATTAGAGAATACATCCTCTATATATTAAAGGGTCTTTAGCTTGTCTTCACGAAAAAAAATTATTTTGAAAAACTTTTGATGTGTCAATTAGAAAACGTTTCTCATAAATTATTTGACTTTAATGCAAACTACTATTTTTCTTTCTAAAAGAATCCATGCGTAATAAAACAATGACATTTGTGTAATACGACTTTCAAGAAGAGACCATAGGTGAAGACGGAATGGAGGAGACTAGAGATGATCAGGTCAGTGAGGTTAATGAGACAAGTGAGGTAGAGGCCTGAGAGGCTGTTGTGGTGATGGAGGAAGGAAGAGATGGCGGATAAGGAGTGGAATGAATCATAGAGGCGGGGTGGTGGGGAGAGAAAAAGGTAATTGAGGAAAGAGAGGGAGATGAGAAATGTGGAGGGACTTAATTTCAGTGTTCTGGAGGAGATGGAGAGATCGGAGGAGCAGCTTGTGAAGGAGATGGAGGTGACGAGGAAGAATGGGGGAACCTGCGTCGTATTACGACAATGGTGGAGGGACGATGGTTGCATGGGTTTTTGATTGTGGGGATGTTGAGAGATTCGAGGGTTTGCTTCAAATTGACACAACTCTATTCAACAGCTGATACAAGTTTTAGTAGTAGGCAAGTGTTGATTGTTATTCTCTTTTCTTTTTTTCAGGTTATAACTTCTCTTTAAGCGCAATTGTTCGAAAGCATGTTTGATTTGTAGATTGTCAGCAGGAAACATCATGCTATGTCTGATGCTGATTGTGATCATAGAGTAAAGACACAGAGAACTTTGAGCAAGGATTCAGCAGGAAGCAGCCAACAAGCTGATCCAAACGAAATGGACACATCCATGGCTGACATTAGCGATGCTAACATAAATACTGCGAGACTACCTAAGGCTGAAGTCAGCTGCTGATATTGTTACCTTTGATGTCAAAGATCAAAACCCTTCTCAACTTAATATTGTTTCTTACCAGTATTAGTGTTGAATACTCTGCAAGACACTGCGAACGCAGAACCTTCACTACTGGCTACTCTCGATCAGGCAAATGTAAAGCCATTGAGAAATGGGATATCGACAGATGTTGATGGTGCTGCTAAAGCTGGTTCTGGAGGAGATTCATCGCCACAAAAGCAAGGTGATCCATGAACAGACATGATTTAGTATATCCTTTTTGATGATTGGGTAATATGTTTAATTTATTTATTGCATTGAACACATGATCTTTTTGGAGTGTATAGTAGTAAATAGTTGAATGAAGATGTGGTTTAAAAGATGAAGTAGAAGAAAGTTGAGGATGAGTAGAATAAACTAACTCTTTATGTTAATGCCTTTTGTTTTTGTTTTGTATATTGAAGCTCTACAATACAAACAACTTTTGCTATGTTGTTATACTCCTTTGGGTTTCAGTTTGCAAGCAAAGGCCATGCCTTATCAATTTTTTTTTTGCTTCAAACAAATCATAAAGTTTGATAAGGATATATAAACACAAGCAAACAAACAGAAAAGTTACTTATGAGGAACGTTTACATGTGAAATGTAAAGGCATTTACTTTGGGTTGCCCTCTTCATTTATTGCCTCAAATAGGACTTGGTGTAGCTTGGTCATCATAAAGCAAACCAGTGAGACGACCTGAGAAGAGGAACGAGCCAAGTGGTAAATTCAGTACGAGAATGTTGTAGATGAGTCTGTAATATTTGAGACCAAAAAGCTCAGAGATTGTTGGTACGGTTATGGCTAACCGGACTGCCTTTCTAATCCCCACCACGTTGAACTGATGTATAGTGAACGGGCATGGCTAAAGCGTTATTCTATAGCCGTGATGATTTATGATGCTACATTCCATAATGGCTTGGGATTTCATATTTCCTATTTATTTAGAAAAAAAAACATCTCACTTTATCCCTACGTAATACATGCATATGTATAGGATTAAAATGTACATATTGTACATTTTCTATATAATATCTAATGAAAATAATGTACTAAAATATAAATTAAATTTCATTATTTTCAAACTTCACCCCGCGCAAGGCGTGGATCTCTACCTAGTAGTAACTAAACATCTTGTTATTCCTCTGCGTGAAACAGAGTATGTAACAGCTGCCTCCCCTAAAACACACTCAGGGTTCAGAGCATGGGTTAGGGACATGTGTTTAGTCAATAAGACAAGCTTTTGTATCTTCCAACAATCTCAAAGATTCTAGAAGTGGTGAAGGAATGAGTAATAAAATTTTCCGAACAGCCTCCCTTTGTGAATAATTATATGGCTTAATGCAGAATGAATATTGACTAGCCGCATGAAACATATCAACGTACGAAATAGATCAACGTGATTATGATTCGATTAGGATAACAACTCAATTATGACACCACACACCATACAACATATCAGAAAACACTTAACACCACATTCTACGACTCGTTTCAGTGGGTACAACCACGCCCCACCCGGCGGACCCAATACACCGTCGATCATCTACTGTGAATATCCGCATAAATCGCCCAACGCTTCCCTAGTCCCTACGCGCACGATCATTATATTCACTTATGCCTAGACTCAGCACCACATCTCCGCTAACTCTTTGGACCCTCTCTAGGCACATACATCACTTAGTCTCATTCTAACAACATTAAACTAATACATTACATGCTTCTAATAACATATTCGTTCATTTCTTTCTAACAATATAGCTCATACACTACAATCAAAACCCTTTTTAATACTTAAATCGCCAATGGTCCCGAGAATCCTAGACGTGTTTTTTATGTTTAAATCTACCAGTTCAACTAGATTCAACATTTCTACTTACAGTCCAATAACAAGGGTAATGAAAAGTGAGGGGTGAGCGAATAAGTAATATAGTTTCTAGAACAATCTCTCTTCATGAGCAAGTATATAGCTCAGTGCACAACAATGACTAACTAGCCCCATGAAACATATCAACATGATTCGATTAAGATAACAACTCACCACACAGCTCAATGCATCACCAAACACTCAACACCACATTCTACGAGTCAACTTAGTGGGTACAACCACGTCCCACCTGACGGACCTAATGCACATGTCGATTGTGAATATCCGCATACAGCGCCCCATCGCTTCCCCATCCCTTATGCCCACAGTCATCATATTCATTTATGACCACATTCAACACAAAATCTCCCAACATTAAATCTCTGCTAACTCTCTAGACCTCGTCAATCACATACATCACATAGTCACATCCTAACAACATTCAGATGATTCATTACATGCATCTAATACATATTCATTCATTTATTTATAAAAATCTAGCTAATACAACACAATCATATTAACATTCATACCAATCATCAAACAACATCAGTCAATCTCTCACATCAACTCAAGGCATTCCATTAAATGCTTTAACAATATGAGAGCTCTTATACACTATGTAATATGCATATAACAACATAGCAGCCATTATGATCTACTAATCTAACAACACACAATACTAACCATAACTAATTCATTATCATGCTATATAAAAGATCAATAGAAGAAACTTGTTTCAAGACCACCTCACCTAGATTGTAAATCTGAAGATTGATCTAGAGAATAAGTATATCTGAAGAACGAGACAAGGAAACACAAACAACAATGATACAATCAGGTTTTACCTTTAAAAGTATACTGCAAGTGCACAGTGAAACACAATAGTATTTTTGGGATTGAATCCACAAGGAACAAGGTTACACAATGACTCTTCGAGGGTAGAGTTAAGCAAAAACAAATGGGGGGGGTTTGTAGTTTCCAGTTGCAAGAATGTAGAAGTAGAAAGCAAAGAACGATGTAAGCTTATGAATAAGAAGCGTCAGGTCTCGAGAAATTTTGGGAAACACAGATTGATCGATGTGAAAGTTCAACATGGAATGTATTAAGAACCTTTCTAGAACTTAAAGACTGACTTCCACTGAATTCAGATTCTAAACATGCAATAAGAACAAGTTTGATAAGTTCACAAAACTTCCAAACAAAAAATTCCATTGGTTGAGAATATTTCGCTCATCTAGGTTCATTTAGGCATTTAATTGAACACTTTCAGTGCATTAAACAACCTATGAATCAAGAACAAGGTGATCAATCTATTTCATGCACTAATATCAACCTAGAAGAAGAAACTGATAGATTATTCTCTATTCTAACAAATTAATCATCAATCAATGAATTCCCTTGAACCCTGAACCTAACTAATAGATTACTCAAACATAGATTTTGAAGCACATAAAATCACTGAGTAAAACATAATATCAATAGAAATCAATAAAGGGGCTCATTAGTCTTCTCTAGAAACAGAGTATAGTATCATTTCCCCGATGGAACAATTTCTAGAGAAGTCTCCAATCAAAAGTAAAAAGAAGCTTATTTGAAAAACTGCTAAAAAATTAAAAGTATAAGTTTAAACACATTTGGCACGAATCTCTAGATTAAACCGATTCAAAAATTGAATTAAACCAAAAAATCTGGTTTTTGCACACGCATGCCGGCTCGACGATCGACCGGTCAAACTGTGGCGATCGCTCGTTCTTGGAGAGGACCGTTCGATCTTCTATGTGATCGATCGATTGGATGTTTGCCGACCGATTTCACTTGACATGCTCGTTCTTTCTTTTGGACAAAAATTTCTTACTGAAACAGATCAACCAATCCAAAATGAGATAGACCGGTCTTGACTTGAAAATGCCATTTTTGCTCAATTTTGCTCCAATCATTGCTTCTTGATCCCAAAACTCCATTCTAACGCATTCCACCCGGAAAGTACTCGCAAAACACCAACGAAACTCGGAAAAACGCTTGAAAACATGGGTTAATATGCGTTAAAAACGCAACAACTCCCCCAAACTATTCTTTTGCTTGTCCCCAAGCAAACTATCATGATCCAAGAAAGAGGATTGAAAATATATGAACTCACATTTCCTTTTGAACACCGTCTTACCATCGTCAGTTGCAAGCCACATCAAAAAGCACCAACCTAAGAATGTACTTTCATGTACTCGACCTCAACTTATCAACCTAACCATTTTCATTCCACAACTCATCAAAGTTTTCCAAATTCACCATCACTAACCTCATTCAAGTTTAAAGATGCAGTCTCATCGAGGGGGTATCGATCAAAGGACACATGGATTTTTACCCATTCAGATTTTTGATCACACAAACAGCTCTAGTTTTTTCCACTCTTTTTCTCATTTTCCTCAGTCGGTTTCTCCCTACTTTGTAGAGTATCATTTTTTATCGACTGAATTTATTGGACAGACCTCCATGAGGCACATGCACTAATGGTGGTGACAACTAAGCACCCGGTTCACTTTTTTGACCTTTATCCTCTTTTTCTTTTTTTTGAAGGAAAAGTGAGGGAAGTCATACTCACACAAACTAGTCTTTTCAGATCTGAACAAGAAGTCTAATCCAGTGTATACCAAACCCCAAGATAAAATTATGTAGATTAAGTGGGAGGTTAGCTTTGGATCCTTTGAACACCCAAATAAGCATGGATGAAAATAGCAGATCAATCCATGTTGGCGTTTTCCATGTTGTACAGTATGCAGTTAATAGCTGGAAGAATGGTCACTGAAATGATGGTTAGACAGTTAGTTCAAAAAAAAGTTCCTTGTCCCTGACTAAATTTTGACTCCATAAAACAACAGTCTCAAGACTCTAAAAGAAAAAAAAATGAACAAACAAGTTAGTAACTATAATACCCTCCCCTAGACTTATTTCAAAACGTCTCGATGTGAAAAGAAAACAAAAATCAAAAATCAAAAGTAAAGAGAAATATATACACTTACCAGTGAGTTGCCTCCTACCAAGCGCTTATTTTAAGTCATTAGCTCGACTTTAGGATGGAGATCAACCGGGTTGAGTAGATGAAATTGCTCCAAAACAAGCTCCATAATTGGACATGATAAGCTCCAGAATTCCATTAAGCAATTCCTTCACAACATTTTCTCATTTCTCCTTGAACTCAGATGTAAGAAACACTCTAACTTTAGAGAAAGGTTTTGGAAGTTCCTTTATATTTTACCTCATATTCAACTGAGTCTCCATCAAGTTTCAAAGGAACCAAAGTCATAAGAGCAACTTTGATCTTTTTGCTCTTCACATTGGCTTTAAAACCATGCTGCTTATAAATTGTAATGTTACATAGCTGAGAGTCTCCATCCAAGACTTCTTTGATCTCTGTTTTACCACTAACCTCTTTTCCATGAACATCCACAGTTACACAAGATTCATGCCTTTATGTTTCGTTGGTCGAAGTTGCCATGTAAAGACATTCTTGTCTATGTTTGCAAATGACACTCACTTGTTGGGGAGATCAATTATTGCACCCACTGTAGCCATGAATGGCCTCCCAAGAATCAATGGTACAATAGAATCCCAACCATAACACGCACCAGACAATCTCCTACTTTCACAGGTAATTCAGGGATTGTACCATATGGAGTGGTTGTGGAGGAGTTAGCAAAGGCAAGAGTCATCTTGGTTGGCTGAATCCTATCAATTTTCAGTTTCTCTATGATCACCTTTGACATGACATTCACGCTAGATCCAAAATCACACATAGACTCATTGAACTCAAAACCAGATATGGAACTTGGAAAAACAATTTTTAAAGAACAATTTTCAATATACTCTTGAGCCTCTCTACAATTTTTAAAGAACAATGAAATGGCTGAATCTCCCTAGCATCTTTGAATGAGGTCACTTTAGGAAGCCTTCTCACCATCTTGTTAAATCATGCTAGCTTCTTTGCACTAATGAGATCCATCAAGTGTTTGGGTCGCATTGGGTATGGAACCTTAGGAATATAAGGTGGTTGTTCCACATAAATAGGTTCCTCCTGTTCAAATTTCTCTTCATTCTCCTTTCCAGCTAAGACCATATTTTTCTGCACCATCTTTATCGCTTCAGTTTTTGAACCACTTGTATATCCAGTTTATCGACATGAGCTGAAAGAGACTCTAGTATATTGTTCAAGTCCTGATACATGGTGTTTACTTTTTGATTAATGCTGACAAACTCCATGCTCACATCACTGGCTGCTTTTTGCTGATAATCTATCAGATGTTGCATCATCATTTCAAGATTAGATTCTTGAGCTAATGAACCCGAGTTTCTAGGAGGCTGAAAGTATGATGAGTTCTTTGGTTGAAAACCATTAGCTTGATGATTGATAGACCCTCCAAGTACCTGAAATAGAGCTCATTCCCCAACATCCTCACATGAGTTGGCATTTCTCTGCATAAACATGTTTATCTTTGCATCCAACTCCTCAATCTTCCGAGCTTCCACACTGTTAACTTGTCTTGTTCTATCATATTCCTGGCAGTGATTACTAGAGCTTGAAGCAAGATTTTTGATCAGTGTGTACTCTTCCCCTTGATTCCTTGTCATAAAATTTCCATTGCTTGTTGCATTGACATAATTTTTGACATTCCAGTTCACTCCATCATAAAAGATGTTGAGGATATGCTCATTCGAGAAGCCATGATGAGGGCAGTCTCTGAGATACTCCTTGAACCTTTCCCATGCCTCATTCATTGGTTCAGAAGCGTTCTGCTGGAAACTGGTGATCTTACTCCTAAGAGTAGTTGTTTTGGACTTTCTGTAGAAGTTGTCCAAGAAGATCGCTCTACACTGATCCCATGTGCTGATAGATCCAACATGAAGATATTTCAACCATCTCAGTGCTTTATAGCTCAGAGAGAAAGCGAAAAGCTTGCAGTGAAGGTTGTGATAAGGAACTCCATTAAACCTCGTAGTACTGCATATTTTCTCAAGTTTCTCTATGTGTTCCATTGGAATTTCTTAGGGTAATCCATGGAACAAGTGTTGCTTGACCAAAGCGATGATATGTGGTTTTATCTCAAAATTCTGTCCCAAAACCGACGGAAGCTTAATCACAGACATATTCTGGTAAAGGTATGTGGAGTATCATAAGTTCCTATAGGACGACATGGTGGTAGTTGTCGTGCAGCAGCAGCGTTGGAGACATTTTGCTTCTCTTTGTTCTCAGCTATATCTTTTTCGTGTACCTGAAACACACAAAAAAGAAATTGTTAGTACTGAAATTAACGTCCTGGACTAAACTCTAGTCCTAGTCTCGTAGGTAATGCAATTGGTCCCCGACAACGGCACCAAAAACTTGATACAATCAGGTTTTACCTTAAGAGTATACTACAAGTGCACACTTAAAAACATTAGTATTTTAGGGATCGAATCCACAAGGACTAAGGTTACACAACGAGAGTAGAATTAAGCTAAGACAAAATGGATGTTTGTTTGTAGTATCCAGTTGCAAGAATAGTTTCCAGTTGCAAGAATTTCGAAGTACAAAACAATCCCACTTGAACTATGGAGGGCTTCGCTCATGATTTTTGATGGGAATAAAAGAGGTAAAATATCTTTATATCATAAACATTATCTGATAAATGATTTTTGAATTTTGATTATGTGTCATCACGAGATCTATTTTCATTATAAAAAGATGACATGTATTAATAAAATGACGACAAAGCTTAAAGTTAATTGTGACTAAACATTTGCATTCAATGTTGATTAATATTTTTTGGTACTTTTTTAAAATATGGTAATAAATGATATATCATCACTTAATTAAATCTATTTAAATATAATAATAATTAAAAATAGATTATAATATACTTTAAAAATCAAAAATATTATTGATTCTATTTTTTGATAATTATACAATTTCTTATCACTAAAAAGTTACACAAACATTTATGCATATTTTCAGTTATTAACTTCTGATCATAATACCATTAGTTTCCTTTTATATTTACAAGTTTTTGAAATACTATTTAGTTTTATTCTTTGATAATTAAAAACAATATTTCTAACAAAATTTCTTCTTAGTTTATACATTTTGATTTAATATATTTTAACCAAAAAAGTAGATAAAAATCGATACAATATTATAAAAAAAATCAATGCAAACATATAAATATATATAATTTCCATTCTTAATTTGACATTTCATAAAATATTTTGAAATCCACTGTTATTGAAAATATTTTAAATTGTGGAGTTTTAAAATTTTCAAATGATTTTAAAGTGTTTGAGTTGAGTTTGTTAGTTAAAAAATTAAAACTAAAATCTCATGTTTTAGGTAATATTCTAGATAGGTTTAACAAAAAATTACTTTAAACTCTTCGATTCATTGAAATCGTCTAAAATATCATTAATAATCAAATCACTTCAAACTTTGGATTTCATACACCCCCCCCCCTAAATCTAATTTTAAACTCAATTCTTAAATCTTAAATCTAAACCCTAAACTACACACTTCAAACCCTACATATAATTGAAACCCTATATCATATTCTAAACTTTATTTCATAAAATTAAAATTTAAAATTTAAATAAAAATCTAATTATATACTAAATCTAATATCAAATGCTTCAAAAATATAACAATAATTATTTTAAACTAAATCATAAAATTATACACTTTATAAACTTTAAATCAAATCAGTATATTTTAAACTACTTATAAAATCTAAAACCCTATATACTAAATAAAGACAAATAATATAATTAAAACTAATTAACTCTTATAAAATTTATAACTTTCAAATTATTTTTTTGGAAAGATTAAACACAAACCTATAAACCATTAAAACTTACCCCATTCTCTAATTCGAAGAAAATTACAAAGACAAATAAAAAAATTAAAAGAAAACAAAGATAAAAGAACAGTGAAAGCACACCCGGAGCTGATAGCATGACTGGCCACTTTTTCTAGAAGTATTGGCATATTACTGGTCCTCAAGTAATACAAGAAGTGCGCAAGTTCTTTCAAGATGGTATTATGCCTACTGAGTGGTATTTTACGCAACTGGTCCTGCTTCCTAAGAAGCCTAATCTGACTCAAATGACTGAGTTGCGTCTGATCAATTTATGTTCAGTTATATATATAATCATTTCCAAGTCTTTTGCTCACCCTAGAAATGAATTTTACCATAGTTTGTGTCCCCAACTCATGGACCTTTGTGGCGGGGAGACTAATCTCGGACAATATCTTGATCGCACACGAGATGGTCCATGGACTGAACACAAACCTATAGTATAAGCAAGACTTCATCGCTATCAAAACTGATATGTCAAAAGCATACGAAAGAGTTGAATGAAACTTCCTGGAAGCATGTTTGTAAAAAAAAAGGATTTTCACAGGAAATGGATCGATTGGGTGATGATGTGCATTTGGTATTTTTCTTACTCAGTAATGTTGAATGGACAATCCTACGACCACATTGTACCATAACGCAGGATTCAGCAAAGAGACCCCCTATCTCCATTTTTGTTCATTCTCTGCACAGAGGCTCTTGTTCATGTTATGAATCAGGCGGAAATCAGTGGTAAGCTCACAGAGATGAAACTGGTTGCATTGTCCCTCAATACAACATCTACTTTACGCTGACGACAATTTGTTTTTGTGTCAGGCGCACGTAAGTGAATGCATGTAATTTATACGATGCTTAGGAATCTATGGAGTAGCTTAAGGACAAGAAATCAACTTCCAGAAATCAGCAGTCACATTTAGTAATGAAGTTGATCCCATTATGCGTCGCCATATCGCAAAGATCCTAGATATTGAAAACAAAGGAGGAAAATGTTCGTATATAGGATTACCATAGTGTTTCAGTGGCTCTAAACAAAAGTTGCTTGTTTTTATTGGAGAAAAATTAGACAAATGATTCAATGGATGGTATACCAAATTTTTTTCTCTTACGGGAAATGAAGTACTCCTGAAATCGATTGCGATGTCTCTCCCAATGTATGCAGTGTCTTGCTTTAGACCTACATAACACCATTATCAGAAGATCATGAGTGATATGTCTGATTTTTGGTGGAATGAAATTGGGGATAAATGGAAAATACATTGGGTATCATGGAAAAAGTTATATGAATCAAAAGAGAATGGGGTCTCGACTTTAGGGATATTGAAGATTTCAACCAGGCTTTCTTAGTAAAGCAGGCTTGGAGAATTTTGAATGAGCCTCGTAGCCTTTTGGCTCAAGTCTACAAGGGAAGATATTTCTCGAACATTGAGTTTTTGAGGTGTGGGAAAGGATATAGGCCATGTTATGCTTGGTATAACATTCTCTTTGCCCATGAGTTTTTTGCAACTGGGCTTATTAAATCAATTGGATGAGGATCATCAACCTTTGTGTGATTGGATAAGTGGATTATGGTATTCCACCCCAAGAAGGCGAATTAGTAAACAAATCATGTTTGATGTTAATTTAAAGGTTCATAGCCTCATTGATAAAGCTGGAAACTAGCGTGTGGATCTTTTGATGGATATGTTACCACCTGCAGAAGTTCAAGGAATCATGGCCCTGAATATTGGCAGTCAAGATGATAAATAGACCCGGGCATAGACGAAACATGGTTTCTACACTGTGAGAAGTGGTTATGAGATCATATCAACGCTGACATAAACTTCACAACAAAACACTTTGTATTGGTCTCTGGAAACTTTAGAGCTGAAACACAAGGTGTGGAAGGTAGCGACTGTTAAGCTAGATGAGCTTCCAACCTAAAACCAATTGGTTATAAGTGGATTGGCACATCTATCTTATATATTGCTAAAGATCTCTTCCAACTTCCGATGTGGGACATTTGTCCCTAATATGCCTCCTCGAGATGATGGCCCTTTGAGCGTCAATCTCGGAATGTTTGGCAAAAAATCGATGGGCCGACTTTGGGCTGGATCAATAATGGATCGGGTTGGATTGTTTGGATCAGGCTCTGATACTATGTTAAGCTAGATAAGCTTCCAACCTAAAACTAATTGGTTGTAAGTGGATTGGCACATCTATCTTATATATTGCTAAAGATCCCTTCCAACTTCCGATGTGGGACATTTGTCCCTAATAGCGACATAATAGAAAATAAGAATGTTTTTCTTGCTCTTTCTTTGGGAATGGAAGTTGCTGATCATCTCAATTCCAGAGGCCTGAATATGAATGTTACATGTCCAATCTGCCAACAAAATACAATAACAATAAACCATGTTCTGTTCAAATGCCCGAGTACAATTGATTTCTGGTTTCTCACATCGGTCTCGATTCTTTCTTTTGGTTTCTTGGACTCGCTTGAAAAAAAAAATCAAGTTGTTTTCAATTTATTAGAAAATTCCACTAGTTCAACGACCTCAAACAAAGCTCTTTCGTGTCTATTATGGAACTTATGGAATCGGAGGAATGTATTTATTTATGCTGATACACATGAGTCCATGTCCTTATCAGTTCATCGAGCGGAAGAAGATGATGAGCTCTGGTTTGCTGTCAATAGGCCTTATGATGACGCAACAATCGGTAATAGATCGAGACGTGTGTCCGAGCATTTGGAATCTCCACTATAGGGGTTCGTAAATTGCAATTTACACACTAATTGGAGGAATAGCGTTCTACACTCTGATATGACATGGATTGTTAGGGATCACTCAGAAGATGTACGAACCCAGGGGTATCATATATGTATTGCAAAATGCAAAAGATTAAAGAGTCTCGGAGCTGATTATAACATTATATCCTCATGATATAATAGATGTTGTGTATAATCCAAGTCAACGGCCAAGAAGTTTTTACGAAAAGGAAGATTTCAATCATACCTTACTTTAGAGGCCCGGCTTGGCTCCATGAACGGTTCTAACGGGAAGCTACCGGTGACATCTATTAGATTATTTTCTTTAGGGTTTTAGTTGTCACTTTCAGGTTGAGTTTTTTCACTCTTTTTAAGTTTTTTACTTGTTATTTATTCGAACCTTGTGTTCTTTTATCCAGATGTTTAAAAAAATCTATATCTGATAAATTAGATGTCCATTACAAAAAAAGTTATAACAGTTTAAATGATATAAGGTGAAATAGTCCAACATGTTTTTGGACCCGTTCTTTTAATGAACAGCAAAAAATTCTTGTTATTTTTGAATTATTATGGGTATGCTTTTTTTTTTTGCCATATGGTCCCTTGTAGAGTCTCAGTCTGACGTTGTGACATTGGAGTATCAATCAGTAACCTCAAAAGCAGATATATATGAGCAAATTAACATTTTGGGAAAGATCATTTTCCTAGTTCCTCTAAACTATTACGATAATTATATAAGTTTAAGAACGGTTTACTGTAAACCAAGCTTCCAATTTCTCCGTGAGAAAATCTCAAACTCTAGAACTTTAAATATAGAATTTTTTGCTCTCTAAAAAACTTCAAAATTTCAAATTAAACTCAAAATATGAAGTTTTATTTTATTTTCATTTTGGTCCTTATGATTACAAATCATAATTTTAATTTTTAAATATATTTTGTTTATCGTTTAAATTTTTGAAATTTATATCTCATAAAGATTTCAAATTAGTTTTTTCTTATAAATTTAACTTTTACACACAAAATTAAACAAAAAAATCAAAAAATATATAGTATTTTAAAACCAACATTAGACAAAATTAATATTCCAAAAACTTAATATTTGTTTTTAGTATATTTTAAAATTTCAAAATATTTTTTTTTATATTTAAAAATAAAAGAAAAATTATTATATATTAAAACTAGAATTAGACAACAAGAATGTATTATTTTGTAGTTTAATATTTAGTTATGTATTTCTATTTATAATTTTATATTTTAATGTAAAGTTTATTAATTAATATTTATGTAATATTTTATATATGTGTTTGGAATTTGTTAAATTTTTATGAATTTACATTAACTATGAAAATTATAAGGACTATGAGAAATTGCTAAAAATTGCACAAGTTAAGTACCACTTTGCAAAATATTTTCAATCAAAAGTATATTAATATTTGAGTTTTTATTTTAGTGATTATTGTTTTGGGTTTAGTGTTGAAGGGGTGGAGTTGAGTTTTTAAATATTTTATAAATATTTTGAAAAATATAATTTAATCTATTTGCGTTATAATTTAAAGGTATTTTTGTAAATTGTCATTTATTAAAGATAAATTTGTATAATGCTATCAAATTTGTGGTAGAATTACAATTTCTTCAAAGACTATAGTGTAAAATACAAATTAATAAGTTTGAAGTTCTGTTTTCGAGAAGAACATCTTGAATAACAAATATAGAATTGGTGAAATTTTAAGTTTACCACATTGTCTGTACTTTTATTTTACCTTTATTAAAAATATATTTCATAAATATATCTTTTATTAAAGAAGTAAAAGATCTTTGTAACTTTGGAAATTTTCAAGTTTACCATAGTATTGATAACACTTTTCATTTTTACCTTCATTAAAGAGATATTTTCATAAATATCTTTTTTCATTGGTAAATATTTGGGAAATTATCAAAATACCACTTTTCTAATACTACTTTTCATGTTTATCTTTATCACTTTTACTCTTATTTTAAGAGGAAAAACACACTTATAACCATTGAGTTAATTAATATAAGACTTAAGGTTTAGAGTTGAGGGGTGGGATAGGGTTTAGGAATATAAAATTTAGAATTCTAATTAATTTTTTTAAAAATCTACCTCTTACAAAAGTGGTATTTATGAAAATGTCTATTTAATGAAACTAAAAATAAAAAGTGGTAGAAAAGTTGTCAAAAATACAATTTTCCTAATGCCACTTTTCATTTTTACCTTAATCACTTTTACCCTTATTTTTTAAGAAGAAAAAACACAAGTATAACCATTGAGTTAATTAATCTAAGACTTAGGGTTTAGAGTTGAGGGGTGGGGTAGGGTTTAGGAATGTCAAATTTAGAATTCTAATTATTTTTTTTTAAATTATCTCTTTAAAACATGGTATTTATGAAATTTTCTTTTTAATGAGGGTAAAAATGAAAAATGGTACCAATAATGTGATAAACATGAAAATTCTCCAAAGTGGTACCAATAATAAGGTAAACATGAAAATTTCCCTAATTTTTTAAAAATTAATTAGAAATCTAAATTTTACATTCCTAAACCTTACCTCACCCTATCCTACCTCTCAACTCTAAACTATAAGTCTGAGATCAATTAACACAAGGGTTATAAGTATTTTTTTATTTTAAAAAATAAAAGTAAAAATGTAAACATGAAAAGTAGTAATAGAAAAGTGGTATTTTGACAAAATTTCTTGTAACTTTATAAATATATAAATATAAATAATAAAAATAAAAGATTATTTTTTTATAATTTTCGAAATATATGTTTTTAAATTGAAAAATTGCCAAGAATACCACAAATTAATTACCACTTTACAAAAATACCCCAATCAAAACTATATTAACAATGTAATTTACACGTTAGTGATTATAGTTTATGGTTTAGTGTTAAAAGGGTGGGATTAAGTTTTTAAATATTTTATAAATATTTAGAAAAAATAGTTTAGTTTATTTTCATCATAAATTTAGAGTATTTTTGATAATAGTCAATCATTAATGGTAAATTTGAAAAGTAGTATCAAACTTGTTGGGAAATTGTCAAAATACCACTTTCATATTACCACTTTTCATGTTTACCTTAATCACTTTTACCTTTATTTTTAAGAGGAAAAACACACTTATAACTCTTAGATTAATTAATTTAAGACTTAGGGTTTAGAGTTGAGTGGTGCGGTAAGGTGGGGTAGGATTTAGGAATGAAAAATTTAGGATTCTAATTAATTTTTTTAAAAATTGCCTATTAACAAAATTGTATTTATGAAAATATCTCTTTAATGAAGGTAAAAATGAAAAATGGTACCAATAATGTGGTAAACATGAAAATTCCTCAAACTTATTGTAGAACTGAATTCTTTTTAAATTCAAACCTTTAATAATTCTTTTGAATTTTTTTTATTTTTTAAAATCTTCTTTTTGAAATGAAAAAATTCTTTTTGAAATTATCTTTAAATTTTTTTATTTTTTTATTTTTAGTATTTATTTTTTTTTTAAAAAATCCTAAACCCTTCAAAACTAAGCCTAAGTTTAGATTAGTTAAGTATAAATGTCGGGAATTTTCATGTTTACTATATCATTGGTACCATTATTCATCTTTAACTTCACTAAAGAGAAATTTTTACAAATACTATTTTTTAAGAGAAATTGCTAAAAATAGCATAAGTTAAGTATCACTTTGCAAAAATTCTTCAATCAAAAATATATTAACATTTGGGTTTACTCTTTAGTGATTATTGTTTTGGGTTTTAATGTTGAAGGGGTGAAGTTGAGTTCTAAATGTTTTATAAATATTTAAAAAAAATAATTTAGTCTATTTTCATCATAATTTAAAGGAGAATTTTCATGTTTACCACATTATTGATACCACTTTTCATTTTTAACTTCATCAAATAGACATTTTCATAAATACCATTTTTGTAAGAGGTAAATATTTTTTAAAATTAACTAGGATCCTAAATTTTACATTCATAAACCTTAACCACCCTATTTCATCCCTCAACTCTAAACCTTAAGTCTTAAATTAATTAACCCAAAGGTTATAAGTGTGTTTTTTTCTCTTAAAATATAAGGGTACTAGGAAAGCGGTATTTCTAACAATTTCCTTAATTTAAAGATATTTTTGAAAATTGTCATTCATTAAAGATAAATTTACAAAATGACATCAAATTTGTGGTAGAATTGTAGTTTTTTCTTTTTTAATAAGCAAAAAATTTAAATTAATTAGAATCCTAAATTTTATATTTCTAAACCTTATCCCACCCCTCAACTTTAAACCTAAGTCTTAGATTAATTAACCTAAGGGTTATAAGTGCGTCTTTTCCTCTTAAAAATAAGGGTAAAAATGATTAATGCAAACATGAAAGGTGATAGTAGGAATGTGATATTTTTGACAATTTTCATAAATTTCTATTACCCCTTTAATATTAAAAGTAAGGAAATTTGCAATTTTACCACAATTTGATACCACTTTGCAAATAAATGACAATTTTCAAAATACTTTTAAATTATGAAGAAAATAGACTAATTATTTTTTAAAAATATTTATAAAATATTTTGAAACTCTATTCCATCCCTTCAACACTAAATCCAAAACAATAAACAATAAAGTGTAAACTCAAATATTAATATATTTTTGATTGAATGTATTTTTGGAAAGTGGTACTTGTGATATTTTTAGCAATTTTTCTTAAAAGTAAATATTTTTAGCAATTTGTAAACTTAGAAATAAAGAATTTTTTTTTTGTCACAAGTAGTCATAAGCTTAACACTTTTACACCAAAAAGGGTTAACATTTTATTCGATTAGACAATAAAAATATATAATTGTGGTTAATTATTTATTTATTTAATAATATCCCTCTCCCGAGATTAGTTTTTATTTGGATCCTTTCTAAAATGATGTGATTTCTCATTTGTGCCTCTCCTTCCTTCCTTCCTTCCTTCTTCATCAAATTAGGGTTTTTTCTTCTTTTGGCGATTTAGTGATTGAGTTTGGGTCTGAGTAGAGATCTAATTAGCTCCTCTTCTTCCTCTTCGTAATCATCCTCTCTTCTGCTCCTTTCTTCCACCACCATGTTCTGGAAGTTGACTGCTCTCTCTGCTGCTTCTCCGGTTAGTACGACTGTTTCTACACATGAATCGGGTTTCTTTGCACTTGGTGTTATGAATCAACTCTCTCTTCCTTATCTGCTTTGTTCGTATGCTGGAAATGTTTGAGATTTCGTTTGGGCTCTTGAAAATGATATTCTTTAGCTCTTAATCGCTAATTGAAAGTTTCTTCTTTGTATATTTTCAATATCTTATTACTTAAAAGGCGTTCCATTTCTATGGACGATCTGAGGAAAAAGTAGTCATACTTTCAATCTATTATGGTCGAGCTGATTATGTTATCCATCTTTTGTTTGGGATGAACAGGTCGAGTCCATATTAGACAAAGAAGACTTCACTCTGGAAGAACTCCTGGATGAGGAAGACATTATTCAAGAATGCAGAGCTTTGAATAGCCGTCTCATTAACTTGTAATATCTTCTTTTCTACTCAGACATCTCTCTCTCTATAATCATTCCTGAAAAGATTGACGAGGACGTACAAAAGTAGATAGAATCACTTCATACTAGTACCTTATGTATTCCTTTGCAGGGCGAATCTGGTATAGAATTGAAGTTTTAGCTTCTCATAGTGAATGTTGGCCTTTTTATGCTTAAATTTCATATGCTCATTTGCAGTTTGAGAGAAAGAGCTCAAGTGGAACAGTTATTACGTTTTATTGTTGAAGAATCTCCAGAAGATGCTGACAGCAAGCGTGCTTTCAAGTATGTGCATTATTGTTTTTCGAGACATAGCATTTAGACTGATTCTGTGAACTATTATTTTGGACCTTTATTCAGATATATTGTTGACCTTAAAGCATGTATGTCTATTAGGTTTCCTTTCATTTCCTCTGAAGTCTTGACTTGTGAGATTGATGTAATTTTGAAGACTTTAGTGGATGAGGAGGAGGTATTGTACTACTTTTCTGCTTTCTTTGTCATGATGGATGCAAAAACTTTCTCTCTTTTAAATTTGAGTTTGATGTTCTTTTTCCTCTGGTCTCATTTAATTGTTTCTCTTTCCTGATGCAGCTAATGGACTTGCTGTTCTCCTTTTTGGAACCAAACCGTTCCCACAGCGTAATGCTTGCTGGGTATTTCAGCAAGGTAATGTTTTCGATGTACGCTTTCTTCAGTTATTTTGAGATTTTCAGTTCTTAAGAGTTTTTATTGTATGCATCCACTTGTTTGTTACTTACGAACTGTGCATATTATCGCTTTTGGGTGTAGGTTGTCATATGCCTTATGTTGAGAAAGACTGTCCCGCTGATGAATTATGTAAAAGTGAGTTCTATTTGGATGCTTTATGAAATTCTTGCGAGTAACACGCAAAGCATGCTAATTTCTGGTTGAAAATAAGACTGTGGTATAAAGCATATTAAGCAGGATGCTCCCTTGTAATTTTCTGTGCCTTTATTATTTGTCTGATCTACACAATCCTTGAGTATCTCAACATATGATTGAGACGCACCTTTTCATGAAAAACTTAGTGAATGTGAATGGTCTGATTGGCTATCCATGTAAAAGTATTAACTAATGTTTTACAATACCATCTACAGGCCCATCAGAATGTTTTCCAGCAACTGGTTGATTTGATCGGGATTACGTCCATTATGGAGGTAAACCTCTCCTCTTATTCTTGTATTTAATGGGGGTAATCATTCTGAATCTTAAGTTAATGTTCATGTGCATTCTCTAGGTTCTAATTCGGTTGGTTGGTGCGGATGACCATGTGTATCCCAACCACCTGGATGTGATGCAATGGTTAGCTGATAGCAATCTGCTTGAAATGATCGTTGATAAGCTTAGCCCATCAGTAAGTACAGTTTTTTATAATTGTCTCTATCCCCTTCATTTGCTGTAAACGATTAAAAGAAAGGAAAGGAAGCATGGGCACTATTAGCTACTTCGGCTTGCTTGCTTCTCTTTAACGTTATAATAAATCTTGGGATCTGGTTGTTGTCCATGTGGCTAGGCTGCTTGTTTGAAGCTACTAGAAAATCACCGTTTCAGCTTTATAAGACACTAGAGGATAGTTGGAGAGATTCTCCTGTGCTGATGTGAAGTTTCTGACAGATCATTTGTTTGATCTTTTGTTTGTATCAGAATTCTCTCGAAGTTCATGGAAACGCTGCTGAAACATTGTGCACTATTGCTCAAAATGCACCATCACCTTTGGCTACGAAGCTCTCTAGCTCAAGGTTTGCAATATGTTTTATCCTCTTAAATACTTAGTATTCAAGATAATTTCAGTGATCGTTTTGTCTGCAGTTCTGTTGCAAGGATATTTGGTCATGCTTTTGGAGATCCTCAGTCCAAATCTAGCCTTGTCCACACACTCTCGGTCTGCATTTCGTTGTTAAGCCCAAGAAGATCTTTGGTTTCTTCTCCCTTTATGTATTCATGTAGGGGCCAACAAATCTTTGATTCTCCAATTTCTGTGAGTCCGGAGACTATTGCCACCATGCTGCCTAGACTTGGTTAGTGTTACACAGATGACTCATTGTGCTCTTTCCTTGTTTTTCCATCGTAACATTTGTATCACTTCTTATGCTGTTCTATGTGACAGTACATGTTTTGCAGGAGAATGAAAATCTTCTAGTTTTATTATTTGGTTGTGCATTTGATGCATTCGACCTTCGTATTAGTAGCGTCTGGGTATATGCTTTATTCTTTCTACCCTGATAGATTGGAGCTCTGATTCTTGTTGAACATATATGATAAAAGTTAAATCCTAGACTTTTTATATGCTAGGACTTCTTATATGAACCTCTTTTATGAGCTTTCCTTTAAGCCTTTTTCTTTATCTCTGGTGTAGGTGAATTTGTCGCACTTTTGAACGTGACATCTGATGAAAAGGTGTTACCTACAACCTATGGGCAGTTGAGGCCTCCTCTTGGCAGTCATCGTTTGAAGGTTAGGTTTTATTTGTAAATATTTGTTATTGTCAACTGAACGGTCTGATTGTAAGATGGACCGGGCATCAGGTCTTGAAATTACGCATGTTTCTCTGTGTGTTTTCTGATCTATTGATTTCCCTTGTTTTGCTGATGGCTTTTCTTAGATTGTGGAGTTCATTGCTGTCTTATTGAAAACACGAAATGAAGCTACAGGAAAAGAACTAGCTACCTCAGGAGCTATTAGACGCGTTCTTGATTTGTTCTTCGAGTAAAGACTTCTTCCTGGATTGAGAAAAACTCTTGCTTTGTTTGGTACTTCACATGTATTACTTCGCTTGGCTAAATCCTACTTTTACTTATTCTTTTTTCCTATGCAGGTACCCATATAATAATGCACTGCACCATCAGGTGGAGAGTATAGTAGTATCGTGTTTGGAGAGCAAAAACGAGGAGATCATTGACCATCTTCTCCGTGAGTGTGACTTGATTGGAAAAATTCTTAATATAGAGAAACAGCCAATCCTTTCTGGTGATAACCAGGTACGAAACCCTTACTCCTGCTTATTGATGTGCATGCTGTTGTCTGATATCTAGTCAGAAAATATGGTGCAAAGCATGTGAGAGAGCATATACATAACTTTTTCCTAGTTCCGTAAGTCATGATGTTGAACAAGTTCTGTCGTAGGTTCTGTGAGGGAAGATGTGGAACATCAGATTATGTGGTTTTCGTTATTGTTATACTCTTTTTCAGATACCGAAATGGCCGGCAGCTATATCCACTTTTCTGGCAGTATCCTCAGTTACAGGTTTAATTAGTTTTGCTCTCATGCAGCCGACAATACCTGCTGCGGGAAAGCAGGCTCCACGGGTGGGAAATATCGGTCATATCTCAAGAATTTCAAACAAGCTTGTTCAGCTGTCAACTAACAGTAACCCGATAAAGACTTTACTTGAGGTTCGTTTTTCAGCAACAATGTTAAACAACTGGGCTAATCGGTCTTGTCAATAAATATATATATATATATATATATATATGTATATATGTGTGCTTATAACTTACATATAACGATTCGTGTTGTTAATTAATTGTGCTAATATGTTCTCTGAATACATATATTTGCTTGGATTTATTGGACCACTCGGTTTTCTGAATTCGTGGGAGTCAACCAGTGTAAATTACTTGGATTCTTTCTGCGAAACCCATCAGATTGTGTCCATAATAAAATAATTCATGTATAACTATATTTCTTCCTTGTAATATTCAGGCATTGTTTTACCTCAAATCTTGTGTACGATAGTTGCATCTTGTTGGTAGATACAACAATCTAACCTGTACCGTTTTCCTTTTCTAGGAACATAACAAATGGGGCGAGTGGGAAGCTAATACATTGCATGACCGAAACGCGGTTGAAAATGTTTATCGCTGGGTTTGTGGGTATGTCTCTTCTCAAACCTTTACTTTCACAGCGTTTTGAGATATCATTGGAAACTTGGTCTGAACACTTTCGGGTTTAGAAGTAACGTTCTGATTTTGTCTCTTGATAACGATCGCTTTACTACTTCCGCATGCAGACGCCCAACTGCATTACATGATAGGACTAGGGACAGTGACGATGATGAAGTTCACGACAGGGATTATGACCTTACTGGTTTAGCTAATAACTTGAACCAGTTTAGATACAACATGCAAGAGAATAATGGTGCCGAGGAGGTAATTGTTAATATCTCTGATTAGTATTTCTTAACATTTTGGCTGGATCTAAATCCCATCTTTCTGGTTCTAGGAGCATGGTTCCAATGACAGAGACGAAGAGGTATCATTGTAACTATATTCAATGTCCTATCCTCGAAGAAAACAGTGTCGACATAGTCCTGACTGTAACATATTTTGTAGGATGTCTACTTTGATGACGAGTCTGCTGAAGTTGTATCATCTCTAAGGCTTGGTGATGAGCAGGCGAAGTAAGCTTCCACATCGGATTTATACAAACCAATATTGAATAGTTTTTAGCTTCTAAATCTACTGGTTTTGCTGCTACTAAAACCAATGGAATGGTTATTTGTTCTTGGTGCAGCAATTTATTCGCAAACTCGAACTGGTTCACGTTCCAAGGAGATGAGTTGGGTGAGAACACAGGAACAGGGGGGATTCTTTCGGAGGAAGCAATGGAAGATGTCAGCTTGAATGAAACTTCTGGTAATGGAGATGAAGGTGGAGATGAAGACAAAGAAGACCGTTTGATTACGGAAAGCAAGAACCCTTTTGTAGCCACAGCTTCAACCTCAGAAGCAGTCACTGTAGACAGCATACCTGGAGATATCGAGATCGATGAACGTGTGGTTTCAGATGAAGCGTCACCCGAGTGGGTTGAACGTGGAGATACTTCTTCATCCGCTGCACAGGTCAAAGATCCGTTTCCTGAAGATGACGTTAAGATGCCTGATGTGAGAATCCCAAACGGTTCTTCATCCTCGGAAGGTGAGATAAGCCCGAGATCACCTCCTGTGGCTTCTTTGTTTGAGAAAGATGTTGAGTTTGTTGGCGTGGAGCCAGAAGGAACCGAGAGGGCAATGGATCAAGCTCTCAAGGAAGGGATAGTGGGAGAAGCAGGGCCAATGAAGAGGAGCAGCACCACAGCCTCTCCGGGAAAGGAGAGCTCTATTGAGAATATGCAGCAGGAGTACAACGACACTAACTACTGGAAGATCGATCAGGAGGTTGCTGTGGTTGAGTGATTTGCCGTTGCTCATCGTTGTCTGAATGATGATGTGGCACATCGTTCCTTAGCAGAAAGGGAAGGTACGTGTGAATGTACAGTACTACTAAGTCATCTTTTTTTTTTTGGGAGAATATTTTCTCCAAGTGACTGATTTACTCGTTTAGGTTCTTACAAATTTGGATGCTTTTGCTATATCCCTGTCAAGGATTATTTTACAACTTTGGATTCTTTTGCTCTATACCTTTTTTTTGGCCCTTATTACGTTTGAAATGTTAAATCTGGGACTCTTGTTTTAAAGACTTTCGTGAGGGTTGCACTTTCTTGGGTAATAAAAACTGAGAATTTTATCTCTGGATATGGTTTTGAAGCTAATGCTTACGTTCTTGAAAATAATGGTGGCCGATTCGTGCAACTAAATAGGGAAACAAGAACGATGTGTAAAAATAAATTTGAGATAAAATGGAATACAACAAAAACAATAGGGAAACAGCAACAGTGTTAAAAGAGCGATTATGAAGGAAACAACTTATGACCTGTCTCAAACGCTGCATCTGGACAAGTGAACAATGTTGTTATTGATCGAGACCGTGAAGCAGTGGCGGGGAATGAGTGACGTCTAACGGGGTTCAGTTCTGAAGGATAAGTCCTCATAATCATAGATTAACAATACTTCTGGTTTAGTGAGCTGGGTTAAGCCGGTTTGAATAATTGTTTTACATTCAATATATATATGACTTTGAAGATGAAATCAGCAAACAAATACAAAAAATATATGGATTTTACTTTTAATTTTTGATACTTTATGTGTAACTTAAATGGATTCACTTTTTTTTAAAACAATGAATTAAAAAAAATTGGAAACCTTTTATAGGATACATGTTTGTAAGATGGGGAATGAGGCGTACATAACATACTTACAATAAAAAAAATGCATATAATATAATTTAAGCTATGATATAATATATTATTGGTGAAATTGGACAATAATACTCTTGAATGCGCATTAAAAGACAAGAGATACTTTCGTGTATTGTTCTAGGAAACTGACAAAGAGAATTTGATCAGCAGTTAGAGAAAAGAAAACAGTTAGATTAGAGAGGTAAATATGTGGAGTGTTCGAAAAAATAGAAGAATCAAATATAAGATTACATTAGAGATTGAAAGTTCTCCACGGCGCGACTACCAGAACAAGCTGAATCTTGGTAAATTTGGTATGATTGAATAGAATTAAGGGATCAAGCAACAATTATGTTGACAATGGGGTAAACATGTGAGTCAATATCTTTAAAAAGATGAAGAATCAACGATGGGTTGAATTAGGGAAGATGAACAATAACTTGTGTTATATGTTTCATACTATTTTTAATTACAATATAGTATGATACACTTCTCATCATCCTCTGTTGCAAATTGTATCTCATTCTTTGCCTCTTGATTCTTCTCCTTCACTACTCCATCAGTTCCATTGTTTTTTCCTCCAACACTGTCACCACTCATCATCTCCTTTGCGGCTTTTCTTCTGTTCTTATAATCATAGTATAATATGTTACAATTTCTCTCATCCTCCTCCTTGCTAAATTGTATCTCCTTAGCTTCATGATTCTTCTTATTCAATACTCCATCAGCTTCACCGTCTTTTCATTTAGCACTGTTGCCACGCATCACCACCCCATAATCAGATGTTGTGTTGCACTGGAGAAGAAAATGCTCTCTGTTAGTATGTTCTATTCCATAGTATTGTAACAAATAGAATAGAATGTAGATTCATGACAACATCAAAAGTCCTATGCCACTGAAATGAATCGGATGTTTCGAGTTTTCTAATGATAAAATTTATATCTACTGCAAACACAATTTGTTTCCATGGACAATGCATTTTGGTGAATTAATACACAATTTCTTTTCATTGTCAATGTATTCCGATCACTTCACTTCTTGTTCTGCCTCAAAATCCTCCATTTGTAACATCAACACCATCGTGGCCAATTGTTTCATTCTTCGTCACCATCGTCGATTCCACCATTTTCGCTATCGTCTTCTTTCCACCATCGTCTCCATTGTTTTCTTGTCCACCACTGTTTTCTTTTCTACCATTGTCACCACCGTTTCAACCGTTTTCTCTTCTACCACCACCATCACTCATGATCTCTTTACTTCTTCACATGGTCTCTTCTTCACTTCCATCTTATGTGTTGGTTTTTTCTTCTCATCAACTATGTGAACTCAAACAGTTTCTATGTTAATCATATCTCTTTTTCCCTCTTTTTGTTGTGTAATGTAACTTTAGTTTAGTTTTATTCTATTTGAGAAAAATAAAATAGAAATAATTTTTAGAGTCTTTCTCTCCTATTCCTCTTCCTCTAATTACTCTCCCTCTCCCCTTCCCCGCCCTACCTCCTCCTCCTTATCTTCCTTTTATTCTCTTCTTCATCATCAGCTTCCTCCTCTTGATCTTCCTCACAATGTGTTGTTGCTATGAATTGATTGTTTTGTACTATATATTAAACGAATATAGTATAGTATCTTATTGAAGATTGTATTGATAAATTATCACGCGCGAACAATGAGGACGTCGTCTACTTTCATACCAAATTGTCACACATATCAACGCATGACTATATTTTTAATTTTTTTTCTACTATGTACATCTCACAAAATCATCCTTGTAATATTACGTCTTTAAATTTGTTTATATATTTTATAGTAATGTCTACACAATGGTCAGATTGGTATGATTCTAGTGTTGAAAACTAAATAAACTTTAACAAAAAGAAACATAATAAGAAAGGTTGACCATATCAACGGATGGCTAAAACTTCATGGATGTAACGTTTGAACTACATACGTTCACTAACAATGAAGCCCACTTCCCTTGTCCTTTTTAATTCCTAGACGACAAGGTACAAATTATTCGCAGAAGAAAAAGTTTGACCTTATTACCGTTGTTCCAAGGGCTGGACAAAATATCACCAAATTTTAATTTGATCTGATATCCATCTTAATTCGAATAAAAAGTTTGGATATCCACAAATCTACAAAACAAATCAAATACTAATATGCAATATCCATAAGAAACGAAGAAAATCACAAATACTAAAATATTTAAGAACATATGTTTAATCTAATCTAATCTATTATATGTATATATACATATATTTAGAGAGTTATATATTATATATATAAATAATATATAAAAATTATACTTTATGTAAGTTTTACAATATTTTATTTATTAATTTTATTTTTTAGTTATTAGTTTTTTAAAAGTAAACAAATTTTTTTTATGTAACAAAATATAACTATTTTATATTATTTTGAATCATTTATTTATTTTAATATTTTATTTTGTTTTACAAATCGAATCGGATATCCGTTTAAAAATAAAAAAATTATCTAGATATCTAGGACATCGAACACGGATCGAATTAAATCAGATAATTGATTATTCGAACGAACTGGATCAGATCACGAATATCTTCAAAAACTCGGATATTTGATTCGTGTCCACCCAACTTAGTCCCACACCAGATTTTGGGCTCACACGGTGAATTTTATGAAAATATTTATTTTTTTGTCTCTTGCCTTAATAGATATTATACTTTGATCCGCGTGTCTGCGCAGATATAAATTTTTATTTAAATAAAAATAAATAGTTATATATATATATTTCACACTATAGATATATAACATTTACCATATTACATATATGTGTTATATAACATCTCTACACATAACATTTTTATTGTATTTGGAACATCAATATATTATATTTGTTTATAAATCTTCTAAATTAGTATGGTTGTCTAAATAACCTAAATATATAGTTTTCTTAAAGCAAATTTATTATGGTTTGAAAATAAATATTAATTTGTAAATGCCATTTTTGCGAAATACTTATTCTACAAGAAATTTATCAAAACATGAATATATATATATATATATATATATAGTAACTTCTGATAAGAAAATGATGGATCCGTTTGAAATCTATATTTCGAAAAAGACTGGGCCTATATGTTATGGTATGTTAAATATAATGGCCTGTTTAATTAATGAAATGAATGAATTTTATTTGACATAAAGTATTTTATTTTTGAAAGATAGGATTATTGATATAAATATACTAAGTGGGTTTTTAGTTTATAAATAAATACATCAAAATGGTTAATGTAATTAAAAATTACTAACTGACGAAAATGTTATATAACATATCATTTTGATTAATTTAGTATCCGACTACAATATGAGCAACCAACAAATTATAGATAATTAAAAATATCGATCTATCATAAATATTGTATACTAAAAATCGAAAACAAACACCCATATTGATGTATGTGATATATAGTGTTTGTAATGACTTTTAACATCTAATTTTATCTCATTTTAATAATTTAGATTGCATATTAGGTGTATATATCTCATATTAGGTGTATATAATTTCATTAAAAAAAAGTTAAAGAGCACACTTGAAAAGTTTGGGGCAAAATCGTGAAGTTATACCTGTGAATTCAGAAGCATTGGGGCAAACGTGAAAATAATAAAACAATTCAGGTACCAAGGTTGCAAAGTAGGAATATTCGCGGGTCTAGAGCACACAATTGAAAATTCGGAGTTGATTCGGAAGGATGTTTCTGTAATTTACAAAGTATTGAGCTGATTTGAAAATAATCAGAAAAGTGAGGGACGTAAAGTGAAAATATGGAGAAGTCAGCCATTGGAATGGATAGAGCTTTCTCTTCACCGTATCTGCAGCTTGAAGATGCTGGTGGCCATGAAGATGAAGGCCACGACAAAGCAGATACATGGAATAGAGAAGTCATGGACTTCAAACGCATCATGCAGCAAAGCGGCAACGATGGAGACTAAGAGCATCTCCAACCCTACTCCATAATTTACTGCAAAATGGAGTAGGAAATGGAGTAATGAAGAAGCAAAAAACCTATTACTCCATTTATAGAGTAATTATTTTTTCTGTTTCTTCATCACTCCATTTTCCACTCCATTTTGCAGTAAATTATGGAGTGGAGTTGGAGATGCTCTAAAGACCATAGAGGTAGAGCCATAGTGGCTAGGTGAGCACGGTCGCAAAGCACAGTCAGTCGACGATGGAGAGACCATGAGCCACCTTAGAAAGCCTTCACGGATCACCAGAGTTGGAAAAAACAAAACCGATATCTCCTTTCGTGGATCGCTTAGTTTAAGTAATTGGCTTAATAATTACATAAAACAACTGTGCGTTAGATAAGTATCATTCTACCATTTTTTTGTTTCAAAAAAGTGTCACTTTACATTTTTAATACAATTTTTACCATATAATTTCATTCTTACCCTTTTAACTAACCAATAGATATTTTTAAAAATCATTTTTATTTAAATAAATATACGCTAAATGAAGGCATAGTAGTACATTTATTTATTTTTTTAATATGTGTGAAATATGTATAAATGACACTTATTTAAAAACAAATGGAGTAAATATTAAGAAAAAATAGGGTTAAATACTAATTGTATTTCAGTTTTAATAGTATAGAAGTTTTCAAACTAATTAATTTAATTTTCAGTGAAACTTTAGTTTGTGATGATCTTTATATAGAAGATATATATTAAATGAAACATATCCACTTTAGTGAAAACACTTTAATTATTTCTAAATAAAATAAAATATGAATTTAATTCATTTTTCTCAAAAGTTTAAATAAAATTTACCAGAAATAAATAAATACAGATACATTATTATATTTTATTCTGGCTGATTTAATAACCATTTTCTAAATTTAATTTTTATCTAATTAATTTAATTTTTTATACTTCTTGAAAATTTTGAATTTGTTAATAATAAATACGAGTAGATTACGTTGAATATTCAATCTAATTAGATATTTAATTCCATTAATGAAATAATAAAGATTTTCGAATCATGAAACTCTGTAAATATGTCTTCAAAAACTCTATAAATATGACTTTTTTCTTCACAAGGAAAACCCAGCACAGACTAAAATCACTCGTATCTGCAGATTGATAGACCTATGCGAAGACAACTTTTATGAAGGGTAAGTACATACTCTCTTCTTTTGGTATACATACTCTTTTCTCTTATCGACCTTGTAATCAGTTTTTATATTTTTGATTTCTTACAATTTTAACTGGTAAAGTATACGCACATGTTCATGACGATGCGTAACTTTTTTTTTATAAATCCGTATCAATATGAAAAACATATTTACAACTATCACTCTTTTCTCTCTGATGCTTAAATCCCTGATTATATATATATATATATATATATATATATTATTTATTATATTAAGAAACATATTTAATAGTCAAGAAGTTCTTCATAGTTTACTTTAAAAAACGAATATATATGTACTCAAATTGTTTATCTACTATCATATTCTTTGACATCTAATCTACTAGTTCTTAATTTTCTTCCATAAAAGATAATATTTTACTAATATATACCGAACTGAATGGGTTGGACTATGTTTCTTAACCTTTATTTTGGTTAATCAACAATTTTTAAATATAATTTTATAATCAATCCGAACATCAGGAGGAAATTTAAGTGTCGATTATCAATTTTTTATTTTATTAATCAACTCTTTTCTTTTATCAACCTTATAATCAATTTTTTTTATTTTTTATTTTCTTACAATCATAACTATCACTCTTTTTTTTCTTTGATACCTAAATCCCTAACTAGAATCGATTATATATTAATTTAAGAAACATACTCAATAGTCAAGAAAAAGGTTCATAGTTTATTTTTAAAAACGAATATATATGTAGTCAGATTGTTGATCATTCTATCATGCCACCAAAAGTTTCTAAAGACACCGCCAGAAAAAACGAACCTATGCACGCCTTGACAGAGATCACTGCCGAAGTCCAGCCTGAGCGAGGTAGAAAGCTCCTCCTACACCAAGACACCAAAGGAGGATGAGAGCTGACACCGCTGCCCAGGCCCGGCCCATAGTATTATTAATGCCTAAAGCAAAAATACAATTTGGTACCCCTGTTCCTCGAACCATGTACCCCTAAGCCAAATTATTAGTACACAACCACTAGGATACATGCAACTTTTGGTATTTGTTATGCCCACAGATAGTTAACATAATTTGGCGCCCAAAGCTGGTGTTTCCCCAACTTTATGTCAAGGCCGACACTGCCACTGCCCCGCACCGACACATATCTGATACAGAACCGAGATGGAGAGAGCCAAATAAAAAACCACGTGCGAACAAGCTCTGGTAAAGACCAAATTGAATATAAGATGAAAATTGTTGATCTAGATCCGACCAAGGGACAGCCGGCGACGACTCGCCTCTAATATACTTTGAGAGAGTTTGGGAAAGAGACTTTTTATAAAGGGCTTATTTGCTATCTAACTAAATTTGGAAGTGAAATTAAGTAGATAGCATTGATTTTGACATAACGAAGAATCTAACATTTATATCTAAAGTGAGCCGGTTATACCCTTTCCATTTGCAGTTACCCGGTAAACATAATGTATCACAAATAATATATGGTCAGGAGTGTTCGAAATCATCCCATATGAAAGAAAAAGAGACATCCACGTTACACGTTTATTAAGCACATATGCAATGAGTGTTCTATTCTATATCGCCAAAATAATATAGGAGGACTTAAAGCACACTCACAATCCTTAAATATTAAACATAACCCAACCCCAACTCCAAAATACTGAATCCTAAACCCTAATATAAACTATGATCATGTGACTGAATGACAGTAAAATAAATAGATAAAATAAGATTTTTAGTAAAGAATGTATTCTATATCACCGAAATAGTATAGGACTCAAAACCCACATACAACTCCTAAACACTAAACCCAGCCTCAACTTTTAAATACTAAACCATTATCACTAAACCTAAACCTTAATCAGTAAACCCTAAACCCAAATATAGACCATACACTCAAATATAAACCTTAAACCCAAATAGAATGGAACAAAATACCTAATATAGAACATATTGGTGTAATTATGAAATATCTATGATTGCATGGTAGAAGTTAATGTTATCCCAACCGTTCCCCCTCACCTTCTAAATACTAAACCCTAACCACTAAACCCTAAAACCTAAACCCAAATATAAACTTTAAACTCAAATATCAAAATCTAAAAAACACATAATATTATGTAACATTGAGTTTTATTATGTAATATTAAACTATACAATATAGATCATAGTACGTTTTTTACATGTTCAAAAACATGTAACGATTGTTAGAACTTAATAAAATTACAAACTAAGTATCTAAACATAATAGAACACTTTTTATTAATCGTCAAATGGAACGGAACATGATAAATAGTATAGTAACAACATATATCGCATTACATAACATGAATAAATAAACATAATACATATTGTTTTGCATTTCTATTCTAGAATAGAGCACCATTTAACAAAAACTGTTCATCTTCTCCGATCAATCCTGGGACATTACGGCGACAAAAGATAAGGGTATATGACAAAATCAATGGAGATAGTGCATCTAACCGACTAGTAAAACAAAGAGGTTAGGGCGATTGAGGAAGAGTTGAAGAACCTCGTCGTGGCGCCGTTAACGTTGTCGGTGACTCCAAAGATTTCAGATGCAGTGAAGCTTCACGCCAGTAGTCAAGCAAACAGAAGGTCATCTTCTAGGCAAAGATACTCCAGAGATGCTTTTGGTGGTCACACGGTGAATCAATAATGGAAGAGAAACTACTCACTTTTTACAAGGTATGTGAATCTCAAAAAGCCACAATGCACTTGTTTAGAATTGTCAAACAGGTTGGCCCATCCCGTCCCGTCCCGTCCCGTACTGCTGCGGTCTTCTCATTTTGCGGGTCAAGGCGGTCCAGGACCGCGCGGGATGCGGTCTGCTGAAGGTCGTCCCAATCCCGTCCCGCCAATGTGCACAGGCCCTTCCAAGCCGTCCCGCGGGCTTACTTTGTTCGCGATGCAGAAGGACGCTTCAAGCCGATGCAGACCGTTCCAGGCCGATGCAGACCGTTCCAGGCCGATGCAGACCGCTCCAGGAAGCTTGAGGCTACTCCAGTACATACCAAAATGCACACCAAATCAAGTCAGTCGTGAAGGAGACTCGTCCAGGAAGACTCCCTAATTCCCTCTTCAGTGTGTCTCTCTCACTTTCATATAGCCGAAACACATCTGCTCTTGCTGTGTTTCGAGAAATCGTCTGGACATCAGCATTCAAATACTTCCATGTCTCCCTCACTTTTTCATACTCCACGTACGAGTAAGGTAGATCATGTTGGACTATTGTCTTAGCTACCAGCTGCCTAAACACTGTATGATCATACTTGCGAGAAACAACTTTCCCCTCTGTATTGAGTTGTTGCTGCCTTCCTCGATTCCTTGGGTACATTTTACATCTTAAACGATGCCTTCTCAACCCACTGGTTCCATGAGAGTGGGAGTGCCATGCATACTCATTCCTACAATGATTGCATGCAGCTTTCATCATTCCATTGGGTTTATGCACCACCTTGAAATCGACCCACACATCTGATCTTTGCCTCTCTTCCTTTTCATCTTCACCGAGTTCATCCCCTTCACCCTGTTCATCGTCAAAGTCTGGTATGTCCTCTGCGACCTTTTCTTTTTCTTTTGCGACTTAGCAGGCACGGACTTAGCAGTCACGGACTTAGCAGGCGCGGACTTAGCAGGCGCGGACATTGTCATTGCCTTGCTACCATCTATAGTGGTCTGTCTACGAGGCTTTGTTTTTTGGGTTGATGGGGTGATTTCAACATCAGATTCATCACTTTCATCGCCAATACTGATAAGCTTTCTTTTGATTCCTTGCTTCTTCCCGTCAACACAAGTTACACCACCTTCTTTCAACTGACTAGCGACTTCCTCCTCTAAAGCAAACTTAGCCATGAAATTCTGAGTTTCCAAGTCCACAGTATTTAGAGGGACGAAGTTCGGATCAAACGTTAACTGATCTTATGAGCTGTCCTTTGATCCCATGGTGTCTCTCCCAAGTCGCGTGTGATGAATGATGAGGGCTTGGTTTTTTAGTTTCAACGAGAAGTCGAGAACTAACTTAGGTGATTAGGGCTTGTTTTTTTTTCGACGTCAACTAACTTAGGTGATTAGGGCTTGTTCTTTTTGCCTTCAACGACAACTAAGGTTAGGGTTTCCTATATTTTTTTTAAAATCTAATTAAAAATTGTTAAGTTTTGTATTTAACATTTTTGAATATTTATCAATTGTTTTTATATTTTTAAAAAATTTAAACAATAATGTACTAACCTTAGTTCCTTGAAGCTCATATGTTAGTGATGTTATTAACTCGAAATTTGGCTTGCAAAACTAGGAGGTTACAGGTAATAACTGGATAAGCCGGTGTGAGATCAACACATAAATCATGTTAACACCATAACATGCTTATATCATGTTGAGCCTACACCAGCTTTCACAGTCATTACCAGCATCCTCCTTGTTCACCTACAAAAAACCAAAGACATTATTGTTTTAATATGTTAATACCAAAGTCCAAAGACAAACATCATCTATACGGTATATATATATGCCTTTGCGCGGGTATTACTGTTATGGAACGTGAAAACTCGGTGTACAATGACCATATATATGCCTTTGTTACAAACGGTCTGTACAATCACCATAATTTGCTAACACCATAAGATATATATATAGTTTATTAACACCATAATTTTTATATTTTAAAGAAAATTAAACTGTAATCTACTAACCTTTGGTGAAGACAACGGGAAGACCACATTACCAGAATCCTCCTTGTCAGTATTGGCGATGAAGAACCTACAAAATCCAAAGACATATAACTTATCAGTATTGGCGATGAAAATTATACTTACCTAATGAAAATTTAACTTACAAAATTATCAGTATTGGCAATGAAACCTGAAACAACAACATGCAGAACCTACCAAAAGCCAAAGACATATCATCACAACATGCAGAATAAAGTTAACCGAATTAGTTGAATAAACAAGAAAGACATGTTCAGAACCTGAAACAACATCCGTCACAACAACATGCAGATACAAACACACACACATTCGTCGCTGAAGGTCCCAGACGCTGGTGGTGGTTCAGCTTCTACGGTAGGAACAGAGCTCCGGTGGGAACAGAGCTCCGGTGAAAAGAGAAGCTGAGCCAGAACCAGCGGCCAGAACCATCAACGAGCACCATGCATCCCCGCCGACCATGCATCAAGATTGAGAATCTCCGGACCTCCGGTGGTAGATCTGAGAAGAAACGAAGCTCCGGTGATGGATCTGAGAAGAAACGAAGAGAAGAAATGTTAGTAAACTGGTTATGGTTCATATAAGAAGAAAAGAAGACAAACTATACCTGTTCCGGACCAGAGCTTCCTCGCCGTGACAAGCTTCCTCGCCGTGACCAGAGCTTCCTCGCCGTGACTCTCTCTCTCTCTCTCTCTCTCTCTCTCTCTCTCTCTCTCTTTCTTTCTTTCTTTCTTTCTTTCTTTCTCTCCTTCTCTCCTTTTCGCCGAAATGGAAGTGTGAAGTGAGGAGGGTATTAGCGGGACACTAGGGCATCCCGCGGTATCTTTGGGCCATCCCGCATTCGGCCCACTCCAAAAAAAGACCCGTCCCGTTTGGCCCGCAAAACTGCGGTCTCCCTTTCACTCGGCCCAATCCCGCCCCGCAGCAGGCTTTCCCGGGCCAGGCCGGCGGTCCAGTCCTCTCGTTGACATCTCTACACTTGTTTTAGGTAGTTATTATTATTTTAGTTTACTTTTTTGCTTGCAGGTTTTACCGGTTGTGCAAGAGGGCAAATTGGTATTATTATATAAAAGACATATGGTATATTGGTGTATTAGGTTAAATGGTTATTGAGTGAATTATTAATTGTTTGATGGTCATATGGTGTGCAATTTCCCTTTTATAAATTTTAGGTATCAACATTTTTTTGACTTTTTTGATATTTTTTTGACACATGAGCGTATCAAAGGTTAACAAAGTTATCAGATTAACCCCAACAAAAAACAAAAACAAAAGGTTCTATCAGAATAAAAAAAACATTAGTATTTACATTTTAACTTCTTTTTGAACGCTTTGTACTTTTATTAGGATTCGATTTACATCTGTCAATGCTAAAAACGATAGTAAGGGGGAAATTGATGTAGAAACAAAATCTAGGGATGGTCTTTATCAAAGAAAAGTAAGATGCTGGTTGTGTTCAAATAGGATAGCGAGAGGACAATTGTTTTGTTAAACAACAAGTCGTGAAGGCTCTTCTCGAGAGATGCGTTACAAGTGACAATAAAAATGGCGAATATCTATTTCCTCTCTTCTTCTTTTTATTCATCTTCTTCCTATAGAGAAAACCATCACGATCCTCATTGATAAACCCTAATTTTCCACTGTTATCGATCTGCAAATACCGATTTTCTTCCCAAGGTAAGCGATGATTCTGCATTCCCCGATCTCGCCTTTGATTGAGATTCATTGTGGTTTGTTTGATTGCAGAAATGGCGGATGCGACGAAGGTTCTGTATGTATTGGTGCGCGACCAAGGAGAGGGTAATGGAGAGAATTTGTTTAGGTATACGCGTCCTGTGTTGCAGAGTACTCTTCAGCTTATGGGATGTAAGGCCCGTCACGCCTTCAAGGTGATCGCGTTTATGCCTTCCTTTTTTTTTATATGATGAATGTCGATTTGCTGGTTTTGATTGCGTTTATCTTTTTCGATTGTGAAATAATCTTGTTTGACATGTAGCATGGATATTGGATCAATGATGTGTTATTGAACATTGAAAGATCTTACAAATGTCATTGATTGGATCTATTGTTGTGTGCTAAATGTCTGTTCTTGTCTATTTTGTAAATTTTATCTACTATTTGAGCTTCTTTTTTTTTTGCTTTGAGATTCATTTGTACATCTTTGTCGTGTGTTAATTCATCAACATCTATTACGGTCTTTCCAGATACGTATGGTAACGACAAGACTTCAAACTCATAGTGATTCTCTGCGAGCTTGATAGTTATATATGTGGAATAACTTATGTTTCATGTAAATTCATCATATGAGCTCCTTTGCGAAGCCTTTTGGGTTGATAAACTGTGTTTTCTCTACTTTGCTATCTGTTGGCAGATAAGCCGCAGGGTTTTTGAGTTAATAAGAAGTGAGGGCTCTTGTAGTTCCTCACCAGAGCATGGGAAGGAGCCTGAGTTTGCAAAAAAAGGTGGTGGTTCAACTTGTGTTGACAAAACTAACTGTTTGGTTGCTGATGATGTTGACATGGATAAAAGTAAACCATTTGAGATGTATAAAAGACGAACAACTTTTGTTGTATCACGGCATATTTTCTTAGATGTTGTGTGTGGTGCCCTCGCTGAATATAAGTACGTTGGCCGTGACCAAAGAGCCGATTTGATTCTGGCATGCAGGTAAATTTCGGAACACTTAGAATATATTACGATATGTATTGTCAAAAAAATAGCGATGGCATATGAATTTGCATTTGTCTGCTGGTTGTCTCATATTCGGTCCTTTTAAATGCACTAAATATATTATTGTGCCTTTCAAAGATATTTTTTACTTTTATAGTAGTCAGAATGAATTCTTTTGAATGCCAATAGAGATATATGATCATGCGCATATATCTTTCTTACTGTCTAAAATCACAGCTGATCTCACTTTTCCTACATGTCATCTGTTCTTCTCTCGTTTACCTTCCCACTATAGACTTTCAAATATTTAGTTGTATGGCTTTGTCCTGTATGCTAGATGAAATGCTCGTGTTTAGCTTCATAGTTTTAGTGCATTGATCCCCGTTAGTGATCCTATTACGTTGGTTGTGCCATGGACCTGTGTACTTGTATTTGTTATCTATGCTCGGATTTGCTATTTTCCACTCATATATATCTTGTCATGAAACTCTAGTTTTTCTAATTTTATTTCACACATCGTCTACAACTCTAATTAAAATTATCACTCACAGAATCCGCGAAAGGAAAGAATCTGTAACTGTTCTGCTCTGTGGTACCAGTGGCTGTGGTAAATCTACATTGTCTGCATTGCTGGTAAATGTTCATTTCCTCCATCTATATTCTTTAGATTGACAATAAGAAGCTTTATGTTGTTTTGTATAAGTAAATCCTAGACTATGAGGTGTAATCTGATGCAATATGTATCTTTGTGTTACAGGGTAGCAGGCTGGGAATTACGACTGTAGTATCAACCGACTCTATCAGGCACATGATGAGGAGCTTTGCTGATGAGAAGCAGAATCCTTTGCTGTGGGCTTCGACATACCATGCTGGAGAGTACCTTGACCCTGTGGCAGTTGCTGAGTCAAAGGCCAAAAGAAAAGCCAAAAAGTTGAAAGGCTCTCGAGGTGTAAACTCCAACACCCAAAAGGAGGATGCTGGATCAAACTCAAGCACCACTGATTTGTTAAGTGATAAGCAGATGGCTATAGAAGGGTACAAGGCACAAAGCGAGATGGTGATTGACAGTCTCGATAGGCTCATTACCACATGGGAAAAAAGGAGAGAGTCGGTAGTCGTTGAAGGGGTCCACTTAAGCCTTAACTTTGTCGTAAGTCTTTTATGGGGATTATGTATCTCATTACACATTTGGATTTGAGATTAAAAAGATCTTTCTAGTCTAACTTTTTTCTTTTCTGCAGATGGGGCTGATGAAAAAGCACCCTTCGATTGTTCCCTTCATGGTATACATCTCTAATGAGGAGAAACACTTGGAACGGTTTGCCGTCCGAGCAAAGTACATGACATTGGATCCCGCAAAGAATAAGTATGTAAAATATATACGTAACATCAGGACAATACAGGATTATCTATGTAAACGAGCCGACAAACATCTTGTTCCTAAGATAAACAACACAAATGTTGACAAGAGCGTGGCTACAATCCACGCTACAGTCTTCAGTTGCCTGCGTAGGCGCGAAGCAGGAGAGAAGCTCTATGACGTAGCCACAAATACAGTTGCTGTAATCGATGAAGAGCACAGGAACCAATGTGCAGCCAATTCATTAAGATCCAAGGGAATGTTTCAGCTCCTAAGAACAGGCTCCTCTAGGCGAGTAATGGCTCTTCTGAACAGTGACGGCACTGTAGCAAAAACTTGGCCTGTGGGTTCCGTTGATGAGGTTAGGAATCCTGTCATTCCTACTAAGATAAATGACGGAACAGAGCATCCTGTTAACGGATACCTAGAGAAAGCTGAACCAGTGAATCTTCAGTTCGGTCTCTTTGGGATCAGCGCTTGGCCTAGTGATGGCGCAACTAGTCACGCCGGGAGTGTAGACGAGTCGAGAGCAGATTTTACTGAAACAGGAAGCAGACATTACTCTTCTTGCTGCAGTTCACCTCGGATATCTGATGGGCCTTCAAAAGAGGTAAGGGTATTTAAACATAGTTTTTTTTCTTCTCTTTTTTGTAAAGGTTGTTTAATCATTTCCGTATCTTTTGTGTAGCTTAAGGAGGAGCAGTCTGTGAATGGGAGTGATGAAGATGAAGAAATCGATGATGAGTTTCCTGAGCCAGATTCTGATGAAGATAACAGCGATAACAATGATGAACGCAACCGTGAAGAGGTAACTAACTATATGAAAAATCTTAATTCCTTGGGGGGGGGGGAGGGGGATGTTAAAACCATTTTTCTGCCCGTTAGCTTAAGACTGGTACATGTAAATCTTAACCAGGTTGGATCGGTGGATGAGGAATCGACAAAGTCAGATGAAGAGTATGATGATCTGGCAATGGAAGACAAGAGTTACTGGACAGACAACGAAGAAGAAGAGACTCGAAACACAATCTCCATGGCGTCTGAAAACAACCATAAGGAGGCAACAACTAAGCCCGAGAAAGATGACAAGTACATCCAAAACCTCGACCTTTTCCTCAGGACAGCGAATCAACCATTAACTGAATCTCCCGAGCTCACGTCTGAGTACAGGAACAGAATGCTTGTAGCAGCTTCTTCGGATAAAGCTAAAAAGATGAGGAAACGTTCACTTAGTATCCCGGCGGTTGGGAAACACGGTTCAATCATAGATGACCAGATTTTAGATAACCACACTGATCCATTTCTCTTGAATGGCCAGTGACCTCTTTGCCTATGTTTCTCTTTTTGCTTTTTTTTTTGTTTTTTTTTTTTTGTTTTTGTTTTTTGTTTATTAGCCTATTAAAATAGCTTAGTTTTCATAATCCGGTGATCACCCGGCAGAGGGGTCT
Organism: Moricandia arvensis; assembly: GCA_905132765.1. Classification (NCBI taxonomy): domain Eukaryota; kingdom Viridiplantae; phylum Streptophyta; class Magnoliopsida; order Brassicales; family Brassicaceae; genus Moricandia; species Moricandia arvensis. Next base: position 124,080 of record CAJHQP010001103.1, read on the forward strand.
TGAGCTTGGGTTTGGTTTGGTTTATTTCGGTTTTGTGAGATCAATCCCAGAGAAACCTAATTTGTTTAAGAAAGCAATTCTGAAATTAACATGACCTAGTCACCAAGGATTCTGTTATAATATTCCATCTAAGGATAATTTGGAGAAATGTTGTTTAGTTTCATGGTGTGATCCCTTGTTTTCGTTTTAGGGGTGTTAGTGGGAGTTAGGTTTATATAGAGTTTGTTGATTCTTGAAGTTGATAAATTTGTTAAATTTGGAAAGAATTGTAAAGAGTTTTATATATTGTGAAAATGTAAATAAGTTATTATTATGATTTTAAGAGTCTAAGGAATATAGATAGTATTTTTAAAATCTTATTTCATGAATTAAAGTTATGAATACAAGTCCCAATAGAACTAATTTTAAATGATTTATAGAATCATTAAAATCTAAGATTTTTGAATAACAAATGATTTTGTATAGGAATACAAAATCATTACATCAATAACACTAGATTTTGGTGAGAATGTGAGAATCTATAAACCAATAATACTAGATTCTAAGAATTTTAAAATCATTAAAAATCTAATTTCCCCTAGCACCCCCTTAATGCTTTTTTTGTTTGTTTATGGTTTGGGTTCTTTCCTCGTTGTGGTTTTGGGGTTTGCTATTTTGAAAGGAACCTAATTTGATTAAGTAACCAATTTTGAAATAACATGATTTTTTATGGAGTTATATTTCTGAAAATAATTAAATGTAAACAAAAATGAAGATCAACCCATTATTGTTCTACCGATCCATTTATTAAGCAACCATAATATTTTAATTGTCGTTTGAATAACGGATTGAAGACAAGTATAGGGGATTTCAATAAGTTCAAGGCTCGCCTTAGCATCAACTGCCGTTGAATAAGGAAATTCCATCCATCTATATCTTTTCTAGCAATCTAAAACATTTTTGGTAGAAAGATTAAACTTATGTTGATATGTTAAATAATCAGTTTAAAACAAGCACTAAAATCACCAAAATATGGAGACAATCTAAGTCTAAAGGCTTTTAGATGTTGAATTCATTAATCCCCTAGCACACCAAACAGAACTAGACAATTACTCGACCATGGGAATAGTAAGCACTCTATGCAAAATATCATGCAGAAAATCTTTTCTATGTAGAGAGGTTCTTCTCCTCAGATCTTACAAGTCTTAAGCTCTTTCTCCAAAAACTGGGTTAAAAATCAGATAGTTTCAAAATACTAAAATGAAAACGTTACTTTGCAAGCCTTTGGTGGATGCTGACTAGATTTTCAAATCCTTATGTCAAAATCCTGTGATTATTAAAGGAGAGAATTCTCTTTTAATGATCTGGTTGCTTTTTAGAGAGCAAATGATCTGAATGTGAAATTCTCCTTTCTTATTTGATCCTGATCAGTTTTGCTCCATCAAAAATATTATTTAGGCTTGAAAGGACTCAAAAGAATCTAAAAACCACCGTTAGATTATGTCAAAAACATGACACATTACATTGTCACACAATTATTTTCTTCAATGCTCGCCATGTGAGTACGAGCAGCTTCAATTATCTCATTAACTAATGACTTTCCATATAATAGATTTGTTTTCACAGCAGTCGTAGAGCTGAGTTCACCTATGTTTTTAACCAATTTGATACTTCTCATTCTAAGCTCTTGCCACAATTCATCGCATACACTATATTGCACTACATCAAAACCTCAGAAGCTCGCTCTATCGGTGAAATTAGAGCGCTAACAATTTTGAACATGCTCTTTAGTTTAGCTTTTATCAACACAAGAAAATATTATTACATGTTACCCGCAACTTTCTCTCTCCACCCGCAACTTTCCCTCTCCACCCGCAACTTTCTCTCTCGACCTCACATAACTCAATTGGATAAGCTCCGGCGTCCGGTCGCGCGTATGCGCGCGTGCCGGCACCGGAGGCACCCCCGTCGATTAAGTTCCGTCGTCCCTTGCTGCTCCATCGTTCTCTAAGCTCTCTTCCGATATACGTGTGGATCTGGACTAGGGTGTTGCTTTGGGATGTGTCTGCTCGCGACGGGTTACGGCTCCGACGGCGGCGCTGCTTCATCTGGTTTCACGGTGAGGATGTGGAGCGATGGTTCATGGTGACAGTCGGCTTTTTGGGTCAAGGAGATGATCGTTTTCAACCTAGATCTCTCTGGTTACATCGCAAGTGCGGCGGAGGTGCGGTCTTTGCCGCTTCTGATGAGTGGTTATGGCGTGTGCGGTGGTGACATCTCGGTTCTTGGAGGTGTCGTCAAGCGCCCATGTCTTCCCAACCGTTCTCAGGTGAGCTCCGGTGGTTCTCATTAACACGGGGACGAGTCTTGAGACCTTGTACGCAGGCGGGATGGTGCAGGTTTCAGTTCCGGTTCGTGTAGGATTCATGAGTCGTTTTGACAGGCGGTCGTCTATGGCCCCTCGGTGGCTTCTCGTGGTGCTTCCTCACCTTGCACCTCCTCTACACTGCTCCCTATCTCATTACCTTCGAAAGAAAGCGACGGTTTTCTTGTTCGGAGTGGCGCCCCTGTTCTTCATTGATGTTCTGCCTCTCTCGACTCCAGAGGTCGGAACTTAACGGCTCGGATTATTGTTCTTTGGTTCTCGAAGGCTTCAAGTGTGTGACGGTTCTCAGGCGCAGTCGTTGATCGTCTCAGTGTCGCTCTTGGTCTAGGCTCACATCCCAGCGCTTCACGAGTTCACTTGACCTTGTGTGGTGGTGTTGCTTGACTTTTCTGTGCAGGTTTGAGGCTTAATGGTTCGGGAGTGGTGATGTTTCAACCCGTTTTTTGCATTGTTCTATGCGGTTATGGCAGGTTTAAGCTCGATCCGGCGTTTCTCTTGGAGGATTCGGGTCATGGAGCTTCGTATTTGTCTGATCGTGATGTCTTTGGCGAGGTGTATAGCTCTTGTTGCAGTGGCTTGACTTAAGGTATGGCTACTTGTGACTTCCTCTTCAATTGTACGTCGTGCGTTCATCGAGATGGAGATTATAGGCTTTGACAAGATCCCGAGTCCCAGCTACCTCAGGCGTCGTCTTGGGAACACCGACAGCCGAGGAAACGAGGTTAAACCGACCGGTCCCGGGGTTAACGACAATGGTTGAGAACGGGAATCGGTTATCTAGAGATTTTAGAATGGTCTAGCGGAATGCGTCAGTTTAGGTGGTTGGAGCGAAGCTAGTCTTATGATATTTGATTCTAGATAAGTTTTTGGTCGAAATCGAGTCTGTAATGACATTTTATCCCCATTACGGGTTGGTTTAGTTTATAAAAAAATTCTTAAGAAAAAAAAGAAAAGAAAATATTACATGATCTTTTTTTCCCCAATCAAACTGTGAACAAAAAAATGCCCAAAATTTCCTAGAAATTCAGGGGGAATTTTCATATTTAACACAATATTGATATTACTTTTCATTTTTACTTTTTCAAAAAATACATTTTCATAACTACCATTTTTTAAGGGGAAAATCGCATAAAAAACCTTGAAAGTGGCACTCACTGACACTTTAAACCTTGAACTTTTTCGACTATCACTTTAAACCTTCTAAGTGGCAATTGTATCACAATAAACCTTCAAATTGGCTAACTTGTACATCAAGTAAAAAGTTGACCTGTTGTACAGGTAAAAGTGATGAGGTGTCAGTTTTTTCGAAAATAATTATTATTTAATTAATAAATAAATAAAAATTAAATAAAAAATCAGAAAATTAAATAAAAATCAGATAAAAAATCAGAAAAAAATAAATAAAATTTTAAAAGTAAATTAAAAATCATAAAATAAAAAACAAAATTCACAAAATCAAAAAATAATTAATAAAATAAATAAAAATAAATAAAAAATCAGAAAATTAAATAAAAAACCAGATAAATAAAATAAAAATAAAATTTTAAACTAAAATTAAAAATCATAAAATTAGAAAAATATTTCAAAAATTCAAAAAAATTACAAGATTAGTTTAAAAAAAACAAATATATCATCTTTAACAATAACAATTTCAAACATATCACTAATGACGATAGTGGTTTCTCACATAATCATTATCAATGACGTTTTGACATATTCCTAACGATAGTTTCATCGTTGACTTATCTCTAAAGATAATTTCATCCTTGATATATCTACTGTTTTAAATGATGGTTATCTAAAATATCGTTATTGACATATCTACCATCATTTTTAATGATGATGTCGAAAACAATCGTTAGAGATAAGTCAAAACGTCATTGTTAATGATTATCTCAGAAACCACTATAATCATCAGTGATATATTTAAAATTGTTATTGTCAACTGCTTGAAACAATCGATAGGTCAACGATGAAACTATCATTAGAGATATGCAAAAAAATCATTGTTAATGATTTTATTTTATTTTTCTTTTTTGTATTTTAATTTATTTTTTGATTTTTTGAAATATTTTTCTTATTTTATGATTTTTAATTTATTTTAAAATTTTATTTTTATTTTAATTATCTTATTTTTATTTAATTTTCTGATTTTTATTTAATTTTTATTTATTTTATTAATTAATTTTTTGATTTTTGATTTTATGATTTTTAATTTACTTTAAAATTTTATTTATTTTTTCTGATTTTTTATCTGATTTTTATTTAATTTTCTGATTTTTTATTTAATTTTTATTTATTTTATTAATTAAAAATAATTATTTTCGAAAAAAACTGACACCTCATCACTTTTACCTGTACAACAGGTCAACTTTTTACTTGATGTACAAGTTAGCCAAGTTGAAGGTTTATTGTGATACAATTGCCACTTAGAAGGTTTAAAGTGATAGTCGAAAAAGTTCAAGGTTTAAAGTGTCAGTGAGTGCCACTTTCAAGGTTTTTTATGCGATTTTCCCATTTTTTAAGAGGCAACTTTTTAATTAAAATCCTAAATTTTACATTCCTAAACCCTACTCCACCCTACCTCCACTTCTTAACTCTAAACCCTAAGTCTTATATTAATTAACTCAAGATTTATAAGTGTATTTTTTCTTCTTAAAAAATAAGGACAAAAGTGATTAAGGTAAACATGAAAAGTGGTATTATGAAAGTGGTATTTTTGACAATTTTTGAAAATCTCAGTGTGCGAATGAATGTATGTAACGATCATTAGAGTCAATGTGCCTTTATACTCTTTAATAAATCTAATTTTAATTATTTTTATTGGATGTTATTATAACGCCTCGACCGCCCACGGTTAATGGGCCACCGACGCCCGCTCTCTCCGCCCGTGGGCCCCATCCTGTCCGACGGCCGTGCATTAATTTTCTAAGGCTTGAAATTATTGTTTACTGACCCTGGAATCACCACCCGACCTTTCCCCGTGTTTTGGTCTCACTCGCACGGTATCGCGAATCACTTCCCGATACGTCACCCATCTTTTCATTACTCCAGCCCAAGCACGCTTAACCCTGGAGTTCTAAACGGTTGTGTGACGGAAAAGGCAAGTCAACTTTGGTGACATAGATAGCCAAATCAATTCTCTTAAGCCTTTCCACATATCACAACTCGGGATGTTACAATTCACCCCCTCTCAAAGAATGCAACGCCCTCGTTGTGCCCCACGACAGGTCTCAAGACGCCTCTCGCATCAGAACCGAGATGGCTAACCAGCTCTGATACCACTTGTAACGCCCGACCGCCCACGGCTATTGGGCCACCCATGCCCGCTCTCTCGGCTGTGGGCCCCATCCCGTCCGACGACCGTGCATTAATTTTCTAAGGCTCAAAATCATTGTTTACTGACCCTGCAATCACCACCCGAACTTTCCCCGTATTTTTGCCTCACTCGCACGGTATCGCAAATCACTTCTCGATAGGTCACCCATCCTTTCACTACTTCAGCCCAAGCGCGCTTAACCCTAGAGTTCTAAACGGATGTGTGACAGAAAAGGTAAGTCAACTTTGGTGACATAGGTAGCCAAATCAATTCTCTTAAGCCTTTCCACATATCACAACTCGAGATGTTACTAATGTAAGAATATGAAGAATATTGTGAAGAACACAAGAGAGAGAGTGAGTATGATTCGTGACCAGAGAGAGAGAGAGAGATTAGTAGTTTGTATGCTAGAGAGAATAGAGAGAATGAGGAAGGATTCTTTTTCCCTTACTTCTAAATGATGTGAGTACAAGTGATTATATAGGCAGCAAGAGATTCCTTCTGCCCATACAAGTAATAAACAATAGAAATAAGATAATAAGAGACCCATGCTGATCTAGATCTAATGTTTGGAGTGAGAGGAGCAAAAGGAGACAGCATGTGCTTGGCTAGCATGGGGGATGAGCAAGTTGCTGAGTGGTCCTTGTCTTGCAAGTGAGTGAGTGCTTCTGCCCTTGTCTATGCACGTGAAGTAGCTCCCCATAGGTCTCCTTAGTTTATTCCAAGTGCCCTCCTCTTTTCTTTGCTTGCAAGTCACGTTAGGTTACTCCTCGTTTCTTTGCTTGCAAGTCACGTTAGGTCACTGATGTCTTCTCTCTCTCATGTAAGCTCATCCTCTTTATTTCTTGTCTTCGTTATTAGGTTCAATACTCCCCCTCAAGCTTGATCCAATACAATGAGATCAAGCTTGGAAACCATGAAGACTTCCCTCATTAAAACCTTAATATGCAAAACCCTGTTTTTGGGACAAAAACATACTAAGGAAAGAGTAGAAGCTCCATGGCTAAGAGAGTTATGCCTTGGTAATGTCGGTGAGTCCAAGTTTAGGATAAATGGACTCACACACCTTGGTACTTGCGGCTTTAGTGAAAATGTCGGCCAATTGATCTTCACTCCTTGTGTAACACGGCAATATGACCTCTTGGATCACCATTTGTCTTACCTTATGGCAGTCCACCTCAATGTGTTTCGTCCTCTCATGAAACACTGAGTTTGAGGCTATGTGAATGGCTGCTTGGTTGTCACAATGCATTGTGATTGGAGAAGTGATCTCGACTCCCAAATCCTTGAGTAATCCTTTGATCCATACCAGCTCGTTTGTAAGTTTCCTCATGGCTCTATATTCAGCTTCAGCACTTGAACATGAAACCACCTTTTGCTTCTTGCTTTTCCAGGTTACCAAATTGCCTCCAATGAAGGTGCAATAGCCAGTAGTGGACTTCCTATCATTTCCGTCTCCTGCCCTATCAGCATCACAGTATCCTATTACTTCTGTGTTGCCATTACATCCCATCCATACTCCTTGTCCAGGAGCTCCATTGAGATATTTGAGTATTCTCTCCACCATTTTCCAGTGATGAACCTTTGGCACTTGCATATGCTGGCTCACCTGGTTCACAGCAAAGCAAATATCAGGTCTAGTGATCGTTAAATAGATAAGCTTACCTACTAGTCTTCTATATTGTTTTGGATCATCAAATGGTGTTGCCTCATACTCCCCCTCACGCAAGATCTTATAGCCATCCTCTAGTGGAGTCTTTGCCGGTTTCTCTCCAAGCATACCTGCTCCATTCAAGAGATCAAGTGTGTACTTTCTTTGAGATAGGAATAGCCCATCTTTAGATCGGCATACTTCTATTCCAAGAAAGTACTTTAGTTCACCCAAATCTTTAATATCAAAAACAGATTTTAAATATGCTTTGGTGGTTTGTATACCTTCTTTGTCACTCCCTGTGATGATGATATCATCAACATACACAAGGATGACTACTATACCTTGTTGGCTGGTGAGAGTGAATAGAGTATGGTCTGCCTCAGATCTACTAAACCCTTTTCCATTAAGGGTAGTGCTGAGCTTATGGTACCATGCTCTTGGTGATTGCTTCAGCCCGTAGATGGCCTTCTTGAGTCTCAACACGTTTCCTGGTTTGACCATATCTTCTAGACCAGGAGGAGGACGCATGTAGACCTCATCCTCTAGTTCTCCTTGTAGAAAAGCGT